>JADRCH010000087.1:754543-839040 GCA_019843965.1 Rhynchomys soricoides | reverse complement strand
GTATGTGTGTGTGTGTGTGCAGAGACCAGAGGTCACTCTTTGGTGTCATTCCTCACAAACCATCACCTTGAACTTCAGGTAGTGACTCTCACTGGCCTGGAGCATGCCAATCAGTCTAAGATAGCCAGCAAAGCCCAGGGATCTGACTGTCTCTAACTCTCCAGTGCTAAAATTACAAGCCCATGCCACTGTGCCCTGCTTTTTATGAGACTTTGCATGCTTGTACCAAAAGCATTCCCAACTTAGAGCTATGATCCCAGTCAGTCCCTGTGGCACACGCTTCAAGGCTTATTCGCTACAATCTCTGCAACTGCATTTTCACCATGAATAAAGCTCTTCAATATTCCCAGGCAGCAGGAGAACAGTCCATTTCTGGGCCAAATGACAACAAGGTGCTGGGAGCATCTGACCACCAAGTAGTTAGTTCTTCCTGCTTTAAGGCAAACATGGAGTGTTTTATAATTTTACTACCAGTTGCTAAAAATAGAAGCACAGGAAAGAGGGTTTTAAAGCCGGGTATAAACTCCACCCCCTCACTTTACGGGAGAGTGAAAAAACTCCCAGGTCACCCAAGACTTGTAAGTCAGAGAAGGCACTAGAATAGGTGCCCCGGAAAGCACAGAGGGCTCCGCTGGGCATCCTCTGGAGGAGGTGGGAGCCAACCTTACACTTACTCACTGGCTACCAGGAGAAGTGTGTAATGCAGCCTGTTTGTAACAGGAGGCTAAATCCCTCTGGGAGGAAAAAAACCAAAAGAAAGCACAGAGCAGCCGAGGTTGGTTCTTAATCCCTTATCCAGTCAGTGAGGACTGGGGATTCTTATTTTTGCCTTCCTTAATATGAAACTTACCGGTTAGGAGCCAGAAAATTTTAACTTTGGGATTAACAGTCATGTTCCACACCCAGGGGATAAAGATACACTTTCCTCGGATCATATTATTTCATAGGGTTAGGCCAAAAACTCTGGCATGATGATTATAAGTCTATTCTTTTACCTGCAGTCCAGTTCAGTTAGAGCCCTGGCTTGACATACCCATAGGGATTGCTTGTCTTTGGCCTTCATTGTTACTTACCATGGCCTCTAGCTCTCACCCAGCTGACGCTGCTGTGGTCAGGCCCCTCTAGTTCCCTCATATTCTTCTTTCAGTGACAACTGGTGGCTACCTATGCTATGCAATCTGCAGTCCAGACCTTCAGTGGCTGGAGAAGCTCTCACAGGGCCTCTGGAAGTTTCCCTTCCACACTGCTGAGCCTCATGGAAGGCGTGTGCCATGGTTCAAAGGTGAGAATAGAGTCAGAAAGAGCTAAGACTAGGCGACAAAGACAGTGCTGCCACCAGACAGCAGACTCGTCACAAGTTCACACTGACTTCGACTGTTATTTCTAGGAAAGTGTACTTATAATTTGTCATCCAAATGCTCCTACTTTCTATTTGCTATTGAGATAAATTTGTCCTAAGAAAAACTTTAAAAGTTTAATGTAGCTATTATGAAATATTTCTTGGGAAAAAAAAAAGATTTAAAAAAATCAGTTCCATTCCGAATGCCTATTTTTATTGAATGAAAAGTTTATTGAATTGTATAGACTTCGGGTCTGGCTAATTTTCATGAGTGGGGTTTTCCCCCTAAGGATTTTTTTAAATAATAAAAGACCTTATAAAATATTTTTGAAAATCAGCTTACTATAGCTACCAAGCTAGCTTTTTGTGTGCTGGTTTTTAGTGTGGCTCAGATGCCGGACAAAGGATATGTTTTTTCCCATAACAGGTTCCTGGTCCCTGGATGTTCATGTCCATTCATCTATTGCTTTCAGGTTCACCTTTTTCTTGGCATTCTTTCTTCTTGTTGTCTGATTTATTCATTTTAAAGCATCAAAATTTTCTTCTGTGCCTCTCAACAAGATATTCGTGATGAGGCTTTGACCAATATTCCCGCTCACTATCTGCTTTATATCTGCCTTCTAAAGAAAGACTGGGTAGCACCTGAGGTGCTAACTTCACATAAAGTCTCAGAACAAGTCTTTAAAAACTGCCCAGAAGCTGATGCTGCACTTGAATATGTCTCTGTACATGCAGAACTGAGGCCCATGACTTTTGAAGTGAACGCCAGAGTGGGATAGCAACAGAAGAACAAACATAAAGAGATAGCCAGAGGACCTGAAATATGAGTCAGTGCTCAGCCACCAAGTTTGCAAGGAGACTCACTGGGGCAAAACTGTCCATTTGTAATCGTCATGGTTACAAGACTGTTTAGTGAGCACACCACTGGACCTTTGTGTCTTTTTTTATATCATGTGGAAGGTATGGTATTAAATATTCATAAATATTAAATATTTGTTGGCAAACAAATTTGGGAGTGAAGTTTTACTTATAAAGACATTTTAAAAAATGAAAAAAAATCTAATTTAATAAACTCCAAATTTATTCTGTAGCAATTTCCCTTTATTTACTGTAAGATTGCAAGGTTTAAGAAGTGTCGAAAGTCTCTACAGATTCTCGGAATGTAATTAATTGTCTGCAAAGAATACAAATCCCAGAAAGACACTTTGTCAAATTATCTTATCTTCCTCATGATCTTATTATCCTACCAATTTTGTATGGTTTCAGATTTCCCCGACTTGGGATTAAATCAGTGTGTTCTTCCTGATGCATAATTCAGGAGCACATGAAAACGATGTAATTACAAACCTCAGCTGGCAGACTGTGAATTGCACTCACTGTCAAAACTGCCTTGAGCATGGCTTCCTTTCAGAATGGTAGGGTGAGTGTGTCACGTTCCTACCTTATAGCCCTGGGCCTGTTACTGGATATCCATGCAATTACAGAGTTGGATGGGATCCAACACCACACCCGGAAGCTGGGGAAATGCCAATGTTTTTGTGGATTTAGAGGGGTTTGGAAGAAGAGGAGGAGGAGGAGGAGGAGGAGGAGGAGGAGGAGGAGGAGGAGACAGTTCTTAAAATAATAAAATAGTAAATGAAAGAGCAAATATAAGATTTTTGAATTATTCAGGTACAGACCTGATTTTATAGATGAGAACAGTCCTGACTTACGGTCCTCCTGTGGGTAGAAGACATTTTGCATAGGTGCCTGTTCTAGGTTTATTATTTCCTACAAATTGAAATATCTTGTAAAGGTTCTCCAGATGTTACTCTTCAACACCCACACTGCCGACTCCACCCCTCCCCCAATCCACAAGCTCTTATCCACTCTAATTCGCCAGCCCTCCTTCATTTGAATCTAGAAATAAGAAGTCCACTAAAACCATGGGAAGTCTTTCCCATCTGAGAGGCCAACCTCCAGCCCCTGCTCTGCTAACCCAGAGACACTGGCCACACACTTTCTGCTTCTAAATACACTTAAAAAGTCTTCTCATGCTTACAAAGAATATAAAACATCAATAAAAGAAAAAATGCAATTTTCTCTTTTACTGTAAGGTATTCATAATTGTCAGGTAAATCTCCGGCAATTTCCTTTAGAGTAAGGTCTTAGCTATGTGGAAACTGAGACCATTAGCTCTATGATTCTGTGGTACCCAACCTCAAGTCACTAATTTCAATGCATTGTAGCCACCCTCACCAAATATCTCTGTGAGGTTTCTGTAGATAGCTGACATGTTTAACTATTTCATAAATATGTAATTTTATGATGACAACAGGAAGCCCAGCCTTCCTATAGGAAGACTCAGAGCCTCTCCATCCAAGTGCTTCCTTATTGTGGACTACAAAGACTCACATCTTGGTTAGGGTGATTTCCTTGCTTTGCATTTGTTTGTAAATGAAGCAGGGTGTGCTGGGACAAGGTCTCAGTGTCTCTCTAGGGTACAATACTCTCTTGTAATCTACTGAAAGCAGGTGGTGTCCATTTACTCTTTTTCTTGAAGCTCATAAGAAAAGCAAATGAGTAGATATTTTTTGTTGTTGTTGGTAAGAATCTTCAGCTTGATAGATCAAAGGCTTTGAAATGAGATAAATGCAGACCCAGACTAAATGACATACGCTTTGAAGCAACAGGTGGGGAAAGCGGCTTTGCACAAACTGAATGAGCTCCATCCGTGCATTAAAATGTTTTTGGACAATTCTGGTGAGGTTCACAATGGATGCTAGAAAGGACACGTTATTGGCTTTGTGAGCTACTCTGTGGAAATGCACCGAAGGAACTGGAGAGTGTAAGGTAGCATGAATTGGTACCACTCCCTTCCATTGAATTTGGTTGGCAAATTGGAATATCTGGCAAACTGGTTCCAGCTGGGTGTTGCTGGTTTCTAGAAAAGTTCTTTGCCCAGCAGCTTTCCAACAGGAGCCATGTGGTAAATAATTAACCTTGTCACTTAAGACCTTGCATGCCTGCCTTTAAGTATGACGAGTTTCAAAACTTAAGAACAGAAAAATAAAGTATACAAAGTCACCTTAAGTCTTACAGGTCAACAATTTTAATAGTGCACACTAAACAGGCATACAGTTTGGGAGTCCTCACTTAAAGCAATATTGCTTTTCAGTGCTTCTACCTGGGAGGGTCCTCTGGCATCCCTTCACATAGAATAAATCTAGGGTAGTACCCTAAAGTGCATTTCTCAGCCATTAAAAGCAGTGCTGTCATTTGCTCTCTAGAGTTCGCAGTAAGAGCATGGCATCCTCATTTGAGAAGCTGGAGAGGGGGGTCACCTACTTATTGCCTCTGAAATACCCATCCAGCCTTGTCATTCCCACGGGTGACAGAAACAGTAGCGACACCTCAGAATAACTTTTGTAAAAACCAACTTCCTCAGCAGTAGACATCTATCCTTCCCACAAAAAGTACTTACTCAGTCTCTGAGTCCTGGAATATTGAGGACTCAGCTGACACTTCCCTTTCTAGAAAATATTAAATCTTGAAGGCCTTGGTCAACTGCATATTCTGAACTTGGGTGAGGCACCAAGTACTAGGTCTAGGGGTAATAGTGTTTCTCTCTCTGCAGAGAGAGACAATCCTGGAAGCTGGCTCAGGCTATTGCTTGTCCTCCTGGGGGTCATCTGGAAAGTCAGCCTCCTCAGGGTACCTGTCTCCTTCAGGGAGCAGTGTGGCACGCATTTTCCTCTTCTCCTTAAATCTGCCAGAGCGTGAGATCTTCAAATTGCGCCGGCTGCTGCCTGATTTCTCCTCACACAACTTATCTGGCCTGAAGGGCTCTCCAGTGTCCCCAAGGACATTGGAGTGCTGATTTTCTTGCGAGCTGCTAGTCCGATCTGAGTAAGGTGGTGAGGGATCCTGGCCAGTCTCTGGCCGAACCTGAGGCTGCACCCCCACGGTGACTTCCTTGCTTTTCTTCCTGGTCAGCGATTTCCACCAGGGGCCGGAGCTGCTGGTGGAGCTGCCACTGTTCGCCATGGATCTTGGGCACCCCTCGTGGGGTGCCCTCTCTTTTCTGTGGTCTCAGACTGTTCACTCCAGCCCTTCCAGGCTTCTCCCACGCAGGCTGCTGAATGGGTGTTGAGGGAACGCCCTGCACAGAGAGAAACCCAGAACTTGGGTTAGTGAAAGTAACAGGCTCTCAGTTCTCCCCTTCTCAGAGTTGAGGCTCACTCAACTCTGTGACCACTGACCAGCAGCAGGACAGCGCCTGATCTACAAGCTTGATTTCCTTGAACCCTTGGCCTCAGCTTTTGCTTTAGCCCCCAAGCAAGTGCAGTAGCTATCCAGTGGAAAGCAACCTGGCTCCAGAGGGATTATGGCCTGGCCTGTCACTCAGCCTGACTGTGTAAGAACAACTACAGGTGCCCACCTGCTCTAGACCCGCCTTCTTTCAGAGGAACACAAGAACGGGAGTTGTGGGGGTGGGGGTGGGGGTTGGGGTTGGGGGTGGGCAATCTAGCTTGTTCTGCCTATTACAGATGAAGATCAGGCATTTTCTTTATTAGTGATTGAAGAGAGAGTTCCCAGACCACTGTGGGTGAGACCATTTCTGGGCTGGTGGTCTTGAGTTCTATAAGAAAGCAGGCTGAGCAAGCCATAAGGAGCAAGCTAGTAAGCATGGCTCAAATTTATACAAAACCTTTTTCTAGGATGTTGAGCATCGAGGGTTGGTAGTGAGAAAGCAGAGCGCATAAACTCATCGTTGTGCTTTCTTCAAACCACTTCTGCCTTGTGACTTTCAGAGGCTGTCTAGACTTAACTTCCCTTGGAAACCGCCATCCCACACTTTGGTTTACTCCCTATAGCTAATCTCCATACTGTAGGAAGGCCGCGGGTCCTAGACCTTCTTTCATAGTTCTCCAAACTCTTGAGGATTTTACTAATTGTCAACCAAAGGCTTCTGGTACTTTCCCTTGCACTTTGCATTTCCATCATCCAAAGGAGAGAGCTCAACCAGGAACTCCAGAAAACCATTCTTCCCCAAACACTGAATAACGGAGCCCAAAGGCTCCTGATACTGCAAGCCAGACTCTTGGCACACTTCCCGAGCGCGTGCTACTGGACACGGCCACCGCGAGTAGGCAGGGCTCGCGCGCACCGCCCATTTCTAGGTTTCAGCTCTGTGGCTTCACAGCCCACGCAACCCGGCGCTCCTGGGATTCACCAGTGCGCAGGAGGGAAACTTGTGCGGCGTTTGTTGTTGCAGGTTCTCCCGGAACTGCCTGATAGAGGAAGTCTCGCTCCTACGGGGAGGGGGTGCAGAGGCCGCTGGCACCATCTCCTCCCTGGGATGCCCTGAGGACACACTCGGGCTGGGACTTGAAAACTGTAAAAAGCAGAACAAGCTCAAAGTTCTTGGCCTAAGAAAGGCGCCCACACCCTTAAGCACCATCAGCAGTGGGGTCTGCAAATGCCTCACAACCTCCTATTCTGCAGATCGGAAAAACACCCCCCCCCCAACCCATGGCATTTATTAATGGTGGTGGGCAGTCACCCAACCTTTTCTTTTCGACAGTGATCAACTTCGTGTGTACGGAAAGGCTTTGTGAGAATTGCGCAAGGAAAAGATGGCAAATAATGCAAAAGTAGGCAGATCACCCATCTGGGGGCCTCTCTTCCGGCAGCAGGAAGAGGGACACTGCGAAGCGCGCTAGATATCCCGAGGGACATCGTAGCTCCAAGGTCTGCCTTGTGAGACGCAGAGGGACTCTGGTTCACTCACCTGCAGGGGCTTCCAGGGCCACTGCGGCGCCGCGCTGCCGGGCTCTCTAGAGCACGGAGGGGCGTCTCGGGGTGCCCGAAGCTTAGTCGCGGTGTCCCTTGTCGCTGACTAGGAGAGATGCAGGAATCGTTGTTGCTGATCTCACCCAACACACCTGATTCTCTCACACTGTGGGAACAACCTGGGGCTGGCAACACGGTCCGCTCAGGTGGCAGGGGCTGTCAGATCCTCCGCCCCAGGGCGAGCCCAGTCCGCCTTTCCCGGTGGGAGTCTCACATTCTGGGGCGCGTCCTTTTTTCCAGCTCACTCTGCTTTCTGGCAGCAGCTAGATAGGACCTGGGCTGCTGACTCCGGCGCACTCGCCCTTCCTGACCGTAGCTTTTCCGTAGGAAAGCTCTGAGACATCTGCCCACCTGCTGGTGGCTGGCCAAAGGCCCGAAGACACCAGAACTGAGGAGGAGGATCGGGTCAGGGTGGGACAGGAGGCGGCCGCTTAGCTACAGGTGCAGGTAGGCGTCCCCGCCCTTCTGGGGACCAGATTGGACGAGGTCGCAAACGTGGCTCCAGCCCTGCGGATTCTGATTGGAGGAAAAAAAAAAGTACTGCGCCCTGCTCTGTTCGGTTCTTGCTCTGGGGTTTGAGTCCAAGACTTTCAAGTTTTTTTTTTTTTTTTTAAACTGAGAGCTGATTCAAACTCGGTCATGATGGGGAGTTTCCAGCGCCCTTAGCTAAACGACTGAGAGTTGAGAACCATGTCGTTGCTGTCATCCAGCGCTATCCTGGTACTATAAATTGTGTTAACTCACTTTCTTATCAGAACTGGGCACTATGACTATGACTCTATGGCCTGCAAAGAAACCTTGGCATTGCGCTGGTTAAACAGTTGTCCAGGATTGCTCGCTGAAGGGCAATCTTGAGGTAACAGAGTTAGAAGTTTGATTCCGTTTATCAATTAGCCTATTAGTCTTGGGTTCTTGCCATAACTAAGTGCCTATGCTACAAAGCATCATTGACTTCTGGGCGACCACGAGAGCTGACACCCACCCAAACCTGGAGCCACTGAGAGGGTGAACCGGTGGGCCCCAGCACCGTGCAGGACGCTTTAGCTAGGTGGTTACTTGACAAAACAGTATTAGAGGAGACGTTTTTCTAATGAAGGCGAAGCTACAACTTGAAAGAGAGATTCTTAGGGTCTCTAGGCTCACAGACATACAAGTAGGACTCCTTGCCTCTAAGATAGGCAGTCCTGGCAGAGCGTCTGCTTTGAGTACTTTCTGCAGAACAAGCCCGGTAGAGACAGACTGCCCAACTCTAATCTCTTGCAATATGATTTGATAAGCAGGCAGGAATTTTATAGAGTCTTTCAATACGGTAGGGAAGAGGAAAATACGAGGACTTGGTTGATGCCTTAGTTTGGATTTAATTAAAAAATAAAAGATCAACACGCACTGTATATTTGTTTCTTACCAGAGATTAGGAAGTCCCTTCGGCCATCCCCCTCCCTCTTCCTCCTCAGTCCTAGCCTCTCTCCTTCCCTTCTTTTTCTCCTTCCCTCCCTCCCTCCTTCCCTCCCTGCCTCCCTCCCTCCCTCCTTCTTTTCTTTATTGGTGGAATTTCACTATGTAACTAAGACTGGCCTCAAATTCTGGTATACCACCAAAACTGACTCTTGCTGTTAGTTTTAAGGTGGGGACATTGAATCATAACACTAGTGATTGGTGATAAAGACTAGCTGCCAACTTTAAAGGGAAAACTCTTTCTGGAGGCAGATGTCATAAGCTTGTCTGGGGAGTCACCACCATTTCTGGAGCTGGGACTTGCTGTCGTTGAGCACATTGTTGAAAGAACGAAGACCCCAGGAAAAGGACACTAGCTCGCTGAATGGCTTTTCGTCTAGTGGTTTTCACAAAGCCACAAGCATTTTCTCAATAAACAGATCCTTCACTTCTCAATAAGCTAGCTCCTTATTTACATTCAGATGTAATGTAATGTCATTGTCAAATGTCTCTGTTATGTCTCCTGGGTCGAGTGGAAGCAACTTATAAATGAAATAACCACACGTTTGTTGTTGCAGGTTCTCGCCCTAGAGTGGGGTGAATATATACATGGGAAGGTAAAGTGTGTGTGTGTGAGAACTAAGATGGAAAGCATTCCAGGGTAAGCAGTAGGTAAGGGAGCCTCAAGGTGTAAAGAATCCTGAGCTTTCCCAGGTTCAAAGAACAGGTGGGTGATCTAAGCACAGAGAGTGACTGGGGTGACTTGGGAGGTAACGATGGGCAGACACAGACTTCCAATGACAGCTGTGAATGTGGTCCAATGCAGAGACGTAACAGTTGCTTTCAGCACAATAAATAATCACCTGCTTAAGGAATGAGTTTCTAGAACTGGGTGCTAGGAACTAAGATCAGAACCTTGGAGTTTACAGTTGACATTTTTGCTCAGCAAACCTGACCTTTCCAGAGGGCCTGGGAAACAGATCATATCTTTACATCTCTACGGTAGGGATGGACTTGGGAAGGAATCTGAACAAATGCTTAAGGAATACAGCCGATCATACTAGAGAAACCAATGTACCCTGCACTCATCCAAGAACTGTGGAATGTCTTGGCTTTATTCTTCTTACTCTTACTGACTCCATGTTCACATCTTCTGTCCTTAGCATCCTGGAAATGTAGGGCCAAATAAAACCTTTCTTTTCTAAGCTTCAGTAGTGATGTTTTATCACAGCAATGGAAGGGTAACCAACATGTACATCAAAAAGAAGCAGGATCTCTCAGCATCATCTCTCATATCCATTGTCTGCTCTTATTCCAAAATCTCATGTCCAAATGACCTTGTGTATCAGTGCAAGCCTAAATACAAGATCTTAGTCCATTTGGATTGCTATGACCATGTGCCAAAGACTAGTGTGATGGTTACATTGTTATCAACGTGACTGGATTTTTAGCATTACTTAAGAGATACACTGTCACAGATGGTACCAACTCTTGGAGTGTAATTTAATACCAAATAAAAAGTAGGGAAGGAGAAAATGAACAGAATACCAGCATTTACCTCTCTCTACTTCCTGACTGTGATGTGATGTAATGTTTTACATTCCTGCCACCATGATGTACTGGCTAGCTTTTTTGTTTGTTTGTTTGTTTGTTGTTGTTGTTAATGTGATACAAGTTAGAGTTATCTGGGAAGAGGAGCCTCAGTTGAGAAAATGCCACCATTGGATTGCCTATAGGCAAGCCTGTTGGAAAGTTTCTAAATTGATGTGGAAGGGCCCAGATCACTGTAGGAAGTCAAAACGTTTAAAAAAAAACTTAACAAAGTTTTAAAAAAATTAATAAGTTTTAAATAAGTTTTTAAAAACATCTAAGCCTATAGGTAGTGCTGTTTCTGGTTGGTATAAGAAAGCAAACTGAGCAAGCCTTGGGGAGCAAGCCAGTAAGTGGAATTTGTCCATAGCTTCTGCTTCAGTACCCAACACCAGGTTCCTGTCCTGACTTCTGTTCATAATATGCTATAAGATAACATAAACCCTTTCCTCCCCTGGTTGCCTTTGGTCCTGGTCTTTACCATAGCAATTGAAACCTAACTTAAGCCACGGGATTTCCCCACCACGCTGGGCTATGTTTTCCAAATTGCCACTGCATGGTTTTGTTACTTTATTGGGTTCTTATATCTACCATGCCTCTCCACTCCAATCCCTTCCAACCTCCCAACACTAGGTAGGACAGAAAGAAGATTAGGGGAGAAATGGGGCATAGATCTCTTTAGACTACCTCTTACTTCCTTGAGGCAAGTCCAGTCTTCATGGTTAGGATATCCAATTTCTTCTTTCTCTTTGATCAAGACCACTTGACAGAAAACCACAACAGCAGCCAGCAGCAGCAGGGGGGTCAGCTGCCACCACAGGCCCTATCTGGGCTCTCCCATTTATACCCTCTCCAGAGTCCCCTGAATTAAACTATCAGCAGCAGGCAAAAATCACACCCCTCCTAGAGCGCGAGACAAATCATAATTAGTGGCTGTAGATGATCTGAAGCAGCCTCACATCCCACACCTAAGATTAAAACAAAAACATATTCATGTAACATCACTAGGTTTTAAAAAAGAAACCAACTTTCCCACTACACAAATTCTAAGCCTAAATAGTCCCAGTTTACTTTAAATTGATTTACTTGTGTACTTTGTCACAACAAATAGTAGCTAATGTAACTGGGAATAGTAGCTAATGTAACTAGAAGTTCATAAATGCTGGAAAATAATTTCTCACATTTCTGAAGACTAAGAAATTCAAGGTCAAGGTGCCAGCAGGACCAGTGTTTGGCCATCTTTCTGGCTCATAAATGGGTCTTCAGGAGCTGCGAAGGGTCCTTTATAATATCCTTAATTCTGTCTATGGGAAAAGGCCCCACTTGCAAAAGGCATTGCTTGTTGGGTAGGACATAAATATTTAGTCTAAAGCTAGGTCTTTGCCTCCTTCCTCTGCGTGCTTTCTGACCCAGTGTGGACCAAAGCCTGTCCGCTTGGTCCTAAGTGCCTCTCCCCTGCCTATGTTCACTCCCCTGCCACCCTTTACTTCTGTTTCTCTTGTAATTCTAAACCATCATTGTATTTCAAGTGGACCCATCAGAACAACCTATCTTCAGGACCTCTCCTATTCTGTTCCTGGTCCATCCTGCATCCACAGGGTACCCAGAGTGGTCAATTAACAACAATCTCTATGCTTACAACCCCTCAACAGTGCCCCTTTGTATTTGGATAAAGAATTTTTATGACCCATGGGCCCTACATGGCACAACACAGTCACATGACACCAGTCTTTAGCCACTTCATTTTGCTCTTCCCAAAAGTCTCTGCCCTTCATTCACAATGGCCTCTGTCACTCCAGTGAAATCTTTGACACAACTCACTTCCTCCTACCAAGCCACGTTGCATAGAAAACTTACTAAATCAAGGTTGCCCGAGTTACTTTTCACCTCTCAGTGGTGTCCGTTGAGCCTCTTTGGCTCTGCGGTTCTTACATCTCATAAAGTGCCTTAGAACAGGTTTCTCTGAAATAGATCTGTATTAGTCGCTAGTCTTGCTGCCATACAGAATCCCTGGTAAAATAATGTCCTACATAGTTCCAGGGTACAATTCTTCCTGGCGGGTGTCTTAGGGTTTTTATTGCTGTGATAAAAAACCAACACCAAAAGCAACTTGGCAAGGAAAGGGTTTATTCAGTTTACACACCCTAGGTCACAGTCCAGCACTGAAGGGACTTAGGGAAGGGGCTTAAGGCAGAAACCTGAAGGCAGGAACTAAAGCAGAGACTGGTGGAGTACTGTTTATGGCTTGGTCTTTGTGGCTTGCTGAGTCTGCTGTCTATACAACTCAGGACTACATACATGTTCAGGGACAGTACCCCTCCAGCCCTTGGTAGGGACAGGGGGCTGGACTTACCCACATCAATCATCAATCAAAGAACTGCCCATAAGCTTGTGCACAGGCCAATCTTGTGAGAGACCCTTTCTCAGTCATGGGTCCTCTTCTCCTTGAATAGCTCTAACTTGTATCAAGTTGACCAACAAACTAACCAGGACAACAGGAAAGGCATGGCAGCTGGGACAGGGGCTAGCTGGGTACATCACACTCATACTTGTAGCCAGGAAGCAGAGAGTAATGGATGCTGCTGTTTACTCTCTTTCTCCTTCAGTCGAGACCCATGGAATGGAGGTGCTCATGATTCAGAGTGGATCTTCCCACCTTGATTACCTAATCTAGATATAATCCCTCATAGACATGCCCAGGCATTTGTTCCTATGGTGGTTCTGCATCCTCTCAATTTGACAATTGAGATTAACCATTATATGGGTCTTCATCTTTTTCTCAATCATCTGTGGTTGGTGATCTCTTTAGGCTGCTGTCACTCTTTTGTTTCCATTCTGGTATGACATCTTTGATGGGTATCGAGTTTCAGGTCACTGGTTGTTTTCAATTAAGATCACATAACACACACACACACACACACACACACACACACACACACCTACCTTACACTATTTCTGTAATTTATTTTCAAGGTAACTGGTCTCCTACCCCACCCTCCACTATTAAGATTTTTCCCATTGTCTTGGATTTTTTCTCTATTACTCAGTATTTAAATGAAAATGGATCATTTTTCATTATTACATTGTTTAGCTTATTTGATGTTTTGCTCTGCTTTTGACAACTTTTATCTAGTTTTTCAAGCATTATCACTCACTTAAGTCTTTCTTTTGTTTTGCCTTCTTAGTCCCCAGCCATGGTTTCTTCTGGGGGGTGGGGGTGGGGTTCAAGACAGGGTTTCTCTGTGTGTAGCCCTGGCTGTCCTGGAACTCACTTTGCAGCCATGGTTTCTAATTTATCTTCTTCTCCCATACCCTTTAGCTTTCTGTGATGTGTTCTAGATTATTCCTTTTGATCTATATGATGATATATTCTCTCTTTTATGCTATACCTAAAAAGCTGTTAACTATCTTCATTAGTTTTTTCATTGTAACTACATCTTTGATAACATTCTCCTTAATTTTACTTCAGATATGTCCTGTTATTATAATGACTTATTTCTTGAATATATATAATATACTATATACTATATAATGTAATATATAATATATTATATAATATATAATATGACATAATATATTATATATATTGTTTTATAAGTGCTATTTTTCAGAAGTTAATCTGAAGCTGTGTATTTTATTATCTTTTTTTTTTTTCCTGACAGTTCTCATTCATGGAGTCTTATTTCCCGAACATCATACTTTGTTCTTTGATTTCCTCAGTTATTGATTGTTTAAGGTAAAAAAAAAACATAAAACAAAAAACTAAAACCCACCGACTTATTTTAACAAGGATTTTCAAGATCTCAGGGGAGCTAGCATAAGAAGCCCTGGAAGTTCCAGCTCAGGGGTGTTTTAAGGAAACAGATTCATAAGATTCATGTGAGCAGGAGTCCGCATTCACATCCCCTGGGCACGTGTTCATTGATGCCTCACCCCCATTTCTGCAGTCTTTTCTGTTCTTTTGTAACTTGGCCATGCATACAGACCTGTGAGAAGGTGAGCAGAGGGATCTTTTGCTATGTCATGCCACCATGAAGTCATCAGGCCTCCGGGGACTCGGAGTTAATGAGGACAACATCTTCTGTTAATCTTTACCTTGGGTAAGTCTCTGGCTTGTGAACATGGCCTTTGTTCTTCCAGAAGCTACCAAGACAGAATTTGTTTCTGCATTCACCTCTTTCAGCGGAGAGTCCGTCCAGCAACTGAAGGTAGTGAGTGTGCTTGCTTTAATTTATTACACATGTCTCCCTTGGTGTTCCTGTTCATCACTTGGACTTTCTGTTCATTTATTAATCACATGATTCCTTCACCAGATAACAGTCTCATTTATGTAACTGTTATTTACATGACACCTGCTTGGTATCAAGTGTAATTCTAGAATCAACTCTCAGCATACCATAAATATTTAGTTTCCTAAAAACCCCACAGCATAGACATTATCTTGTTAAAGACCAAGAAGCTGAGGGATGAAGAACTGACTACTTGGTAGAGATCACAAAGCTGGTTGGAGTCAGAGCTGGCTTGTGACCCCAGGAAGACTGCTTCAGAATGAAGAGACATAGCTTCCTATGCTGCTGTGTGTCACTGAGGAGCCTTTGTGCCTGGCACAGTGCCCTGCAGAAATGCCCTCAGTGCTGCTGAGTGATTAATCACAGACCACACAGATGTTGATTCTCTGATTATAAAATGATTGATTTGGGAGAAAGAAAAGCAATAAAGCAGCAGTGAAATGCACCTTTCAATTTGTCATTCTGTGTGACCACAGGCTGATTTCTCTTTAATTCTGAATGTGGTTGGTAGAACAAATCTAGATTTTTGTTTGTTTGTTTTTATTGCTAGCACATTGGAAGAAAACCAACATGATGAAATAACACCAGAGAGAAATGGTTTAGGTGGTGAAATACAGGGGCAATACTTCAGAGGGTTGTGCTGAAGCTTTGTTAGAAACTGTTAAGGAATTCAGAGCAGGACATTTCCCAGCAAGGCTCACAAAAAGACGTCTGAACTCGCTCAGGAAACAAAGAGAATTCGTCTTTATATATATTATTTGCCAGAAAACCACTGATGTGGGTGGAAGTCATATCCTGTCATTTAAGGCAAGATTCTCCTGCTGGTTACCTGATTCCAGCTCTGGTGCCTGGCTCCCTGTAAAGGTCACCTGTTCTCTACTGTTGGTCACATCCCTCTGCGAAGTGTCAGTTCCGTTATGCTCTGTCTGCCTGACTGTGTTTTCTCTTTTGTGGTTGGTTGGTGTGCCGGCACCGTGCGTCACATGGGCATAGCAGAGCCAGTTATCTGATGAAAGGGTAACCTGATGCATGGTGACCTCTTGGTTTCCTCCCCTCTATCAAGGCCACTGTCAAATGTTCGGAACAGCAATCCACAAGGAATCTCTGCTTTCCTTTCTTCAGGCTGTCAGTGGGGGTTAGTGAAGTTTAGGATGCTCATGTGTCCTCAGGGCAAACACAGGGGCATCTCCTCTGCATACTTTCACTCAGTGAGCATTCAAGCTTGTGCACACAGAGACCATTCCATTTACATAGCAAGAGGAAGCACCTTAGTGGCAACTCTATAGCCTTGGAGTAACAGTAAACCAAATCTCACACAGGTGTCTCACTTTTAGTGGCCAGAGCCTCTCTGAGAGATGGGCAGCCTCAGTCTCACAGGTTCATCTTGAAAGCTGAAGCCATTTCCTCAAGGTCACCAGACTTAGAGGTGGAACAATTTTGAATAGGCTCCGGATAGTTTGAGTCTAGTGTTTTCTCCATAAGCCTACTCAAGTCTTAAAGTGCATTTAGTTAATCATTAGATCAATAAGCCTTTGTTATTATCAAGGCTGTCAGAAGAGTCCAGACATACTTCAAAAATGCTGATTAGTTCACTATCTTCTAACTTTCCCTTTCATAAAAGCTAAACCACAGGTGGTTGCTTAACTGGCGATGCCCTTGGGGATCACAGAGACCTCAAAACAGAGCACAGATTAGCTCCTGGAATTGTAATATTATGAGTTCTTGCACAAAAAAATCATTGGTGGTTGGGTTGAATACTAACTGGGTGGTGTTGGGAAAGTGCAAAAACCATTTCAAGGCTCTGCTTTCCTTATATGTAAATTGGGGACAATTCTATTCATGTTTTTGTGCAGTAGTGGGCATCAAAGAAGACAATATATTCATCAGTTCCCTGGCATAGTGTCCCTATAGTAGCGACCCAGTGAATGCTTGACTTGTCAGTAATTTCTTTTATTGGCAGAGATTAATTAACCAACCAAACAACCCATCAATCAATTCCAAAGTATTTTTGAAAGTAATATCAGTGTCTTACAAAGTACTATCAATATTATTGGATGTGGCCAGTTTCTGCTCCCAACATCATTTACTGTGGACTATGTAATTTACGAGAACTTACTCTGAATCATGCTGCTTTCAGGAGCATTCTCAATGACTAAATCCAATCAGGCAGAAGTTTTCTGTACATGATTCAGGAAGGCTTTTTATCTCTGAGCACCAAAATTGCATTACATAGTTAAGAGAGGAAGTGTGCTGGGGTAAGCAATGATACGTGAAAGGAATGACAGATGGCAAGTAGAGCTCCTCAGGAGGAAGGTCACCGCCAGGCTGTGGTTCCAGGGTCTCAACAAATAACCTGCATCACAGAGTCACACTGGAGCAAGAAGGGGCTCGTGGAGTAGAGTCTTTGATATCTCACCCAGCATGGCTCTCCTTTGTTTTCAATTTATTAAAATAGTGTATGCATATACATTTAAGAGCTAAATGCTATAACAAGGTTTATAGAAAACCACAGGGGTTCCTGTTCCTTGGGGTTAGAGATATAGCTCAGTGGTTAAGAACATAGACTTTGCTAGGCAGTGGTGGCACACATCTTTAATCCCAGCACTTGGGAGACAGAGGCAGGTGGATTTCTGAGTTCGAGGCCAGCCTGGTCTACAGAGTGAGTTCCAGGACAGCCAGGGCTACACAGAGAAACCCTGTCTTGAAAGACCAAAAAAAAAAAAAAAAAAAAAAAAAAAAAACGAACACAGACTTTTCTTGAAGGGGACCCAAGTTCAATTCTCAGTCCCTACCCTGTTTGGCTCACAGCTATCTATAGTGAGCATATACCCTTACGTAGACATATAGACATACCAATAGTTAAAAGAATAATCTAAAAAAATCTTGAAAAAAGAAAACTCCACCATATCTCACCTTAGTCCTTCCTGTAATTACATCTCCCATGGCCTCAAATAATTGTGACTTTATTTTGCTATGCACAGCTCTCCATAGCTCTAAGCAGTGAGGTGGCATTGTGCTTTCTTTTGACTTACCAAGCACTAGACTATCCTAGCCCGATAACTGAGAATGTAGCTCACTTATGCCACTGTGACTCTCTCCCTTCTCTCATATTCCTTCCAGAGATTATATCCCATGTTTGGTTTAATTGTCTAGTCCATGTTCACATAGAGCCAGTGCAGATATTGTTTAGATTAAACACTTAAATCTATACATATAGATTTACTATCCTAGTTTCTTTTCACGAAATTTCTGATTGAAAAAAAAAAAAATTGCTTACCATGTCTCTTTCCGCCCTTCCAGTACCTTCTCTGTTCGTGTTGTGATTTGTGTCTGTCTGCCTCGGGCTCATGGGTTCAAGTAGCTGCTCCTCAGCTCGTGCTGCTGTGATGGGAGATTGTGGTAGGTGGGGTTGGGTGCTGCGGATGGGCCTTTGACATGACATAGTCTCGGGCCACTGCAGCCCTGTACTTAGCTGTTCCACCCACTTCCCTTTTCCACAATAGACTGTCCACCAGGAAACTGTGAGCCCAAATCTCTCCTCACTCCACTGAAGTTGTTTTTATCAGCTACTTTGTTACAATGGTGAGAAAAGTAACCAACACAGTGTGCTTCTTTATGTCACAATCACATCAACACTGTGCTCCCTTGGGGTTCCTAGAAAAGCCCCTCTTGGGAACCACTATGTTCCTTCACCCTGGGCTGACCTCTTCCTGGCTGCCTGCACAGGCTACCCTGGGGATGCCTTGAGCTGTATTCCATATTTTCTGGATTGGAACCTCTCTCTTTCTTTGGGTACCCTTTTGTTTTGGGGGAAACGCATCAGCGGGTGGAGTAGTACATCATGAGTCATCAAGGCTGGCTCCAGTATCTGTTCCATACTGACATGACTCCAGTAGCGCTGCTTGCCCTCCATGCTTGCTACCAGTTATTCTGCTGCAAGAGGAAGCCATACTAGGTAAGGGAGCTGCAGGCAGGAGATCTCCAGTGAACTCTGGATGGAAGACCCCTGGCGCTCTTCCAAGTGCAGTTGCTACACCAGATTGGCACCATCACTCAGGATTTCTTCACAGACAAGTAGCTTGCTGCTGTTGCATTCAGTCTATTGAAATATGGGTTTTCTGCTGCTTGTAGTAGGAAAGGAGAAATACAGAAATCCATAAACCTCTACGGGCCAATTCCATAAATAAAGCTTGATCATATTTTTCTCCTTTCCTGAGAAATAAACTCATGGCCTCCTGCATGTTAGGCAAATGTTCTTTTAGTGAACTGTACCCTCAGCTCTGAGTTAAAATAAAATAGGTAAAGAGCTAGATACATAATTCTCTAAATCACCATTCTAAAAATATATTACTTATTATGGGGTAAAACAATTCCTAGGGCAGCAAGAATGGCTTAGTTTTTAGAAATTTACCATATTACTGTGTGAACAGCTGATGGAGTAAATGGAAGCTCAAGAGATGGCAGAAAAGGGCATTTAATGAAACACCATTGAAGCATGAATTTTAAGATATGCTCTCATGGGTTCAAGAAGGGAGATTCTGGGATAGAATGTTCATGGGGAGGAGCAGTACCTCCTTTGTTGAGGAGCAGACTCTCCAGAGAAACGTGCTGGAAACACAGTGGAACAGTCCATTCCTTTCCCAGCACACTTGGCAGTCATGGTTTTAATTTTCTAGGTGACTTCAACACATATCAAATTTGAGTTGATGTAAAATTAGTTGTGTAAAAATTACAACATCTATCACATTAAATGTAGACATTTTCTACATGTTCTCACTAAAACCAGAAGGGAAAAGAGACTGCCGTCTTTGCTGGAGGTCCTTGCCTCTGGAGAAGTGGGAAAGATGGAGGGGGAAGAGAAGGAGGAGGAGGAGGAGGAGGAAAAGGAGGAGAAGGAAGAAGACAGCATGAGAACTGGGAAGAAAGGAACAAAGTTGCTTAAATGTGTATTCCATTTAATGATGCAGAAATCTAAGATAATATTTAGACAAAAGTGTGAAAATGAATGAATTATTCAGCAGATTATTAGACATCAGCTATATAGATACCCAATATCATTCATAATACCTGAGAATCTGTTAAAAACCAGACTTGGTGCTTCATACCTGTAATCTTAGCGCCTGGGAGCTTGAAGGGGAGGACTGCTGTGAGTTCAAGGCCAGCTGAGGCTATAGAATGAGAACCTGTCCCAGAGACCACTGTGAGTCAATGATGAGAGGTAGGGTGACAATTAGAAATAAAGGAAGCCCCCCTTTATGACTACAGTTCCATCCCAACCCCCATTGTTTGATCAGGTTGTTTGTTCTTTTGAAGTTTAGGTTTTTGAGTTCTTTGTATATTTGAGATGTTAACTCTCTGTCAAACATATAGCTGGCAAAGACTTTTTCCTGTTCTGAAGGATGTCTCTTCATCCAGTTGACAGTTTCCTTGGTTGCACAGAAACTTTAACTTCATGAGGTCTCATTTGTTTGCCTTACTTCCTTAGTGACCAGGGTCTTCTTTTGAAAACCTGTGCCTCTGTCTCATAGCACTCTACTTGTAGTATACTTCCTGTAGCACACTTCTTGTAGTATACTTCCTGTTGCACACTTCCTGTAGCACCCTTCCTATAGTGTACTTCCTGTTGCATACTTCCTATAGCACACTTTCTGTAGTACAGTTCCTGTTGCATACTTCCTATAGAGCACTTCCTGTTGCATACTTCCTATAGAGCATTTCCTGTTGCATACTTCCTATAGAGCACTTCCTGTTCCATACTTCCTATAGCACACTTCCTGTAGCACAGTTCCTATAGTGTACTTCCTGTTGCATACTTCCTATAGCACACTTCCTGCAGTGCACTTCCTCTTGCATACTTCCTGTAGCACACTTCCTACTCTTTCTCCAGCTTTTTTGGTTCTTGTGCTGAGCTCCGTGAGCCATTTGGAGCAGAATTTGTGCAGGATCTATTTCAGTCTTGTGCATGTTGATTTCCAGTTTTCTCAGCACCATTTGCTGAAGATTTTGTCATTTCTCTAGTGTGATTTAGCCTTGCCAAAACCAAAATCTTTAGCTGAGATTGTTCAAATTTATATCTGGATCCTCCAGTCTGCTCCATTGATCTGTTTTTGTGCCAATACCATGCTGTTTTATTGCTATGGCTTCCTAGTATAGCATAGTAATGCTCTCAGCAGTATTTTCCTCTTGTTCAAGATTGCTTTGGCTGTTCACAGAACACACATAACTGAAAAAAGATTGTTTGGAATTCATAAATAACTCAAAAATCAGGAGATGTGAGACCAATTTAAGAGACATGGTAAAACTCAAGAATGATGAGTTTCACAGAGGAGACAAACAACTGGTCATTAAAACAAAAGAATAGCTCGATTGCAGTGGGCATCAGGAAATAAAGATTAAACAAAATCATGTTGTTTTAATAGATCAACAAAAGATTTACCTATGATAATGCCAAGTGTTGATAAGAACGTGAAATGTGGGCATTCCCAAGCAAGGCTGAGGAGAACATGGGTTGGTGTTACCACTGGAAAGCATGCTAGTCAGATTGATCATAATCTCCCTTCATGATTTAGCTGTCCACTTGAAGCAGGTGCAGAATTTAATGAAAACACATCTGGAGATGTCAGGTATTAATGGAAAAAGAGAAATGACCTAGTATGTATCTCTGGCATTAGAAATGTTAAATTACTTCAGATGGCATTTTGCAACAGTTAAAGTGGACAGACTAAATCTATGTGTCAGTGCAGGTATATTTCAAAAGAAATGTAGAGGAGAGAAAATAGGGTATAGACTAGCATTATCGCAATGCTCCATGTATAAATCTTGCAACTACTGAACCTGTGAAGTAAGGTATAAACTGTGTCAAAGAATGGTGGAGGCTGGGGAAATGGGCCAAGGCCTTTAATTTACTTAGAATTTAAAAATCTCTTAATGAGATACAAATGGAGTGGGTGTGGAAAGGATCTAGAGAGCTAAGCTGCAGCTGGAAGGCGGGCTCATCAGGAGCCATGGCTATAAGGCAGCCCTGCGGGCTAGTTTAGGTAGAAGAGATTTGTTGCAGGACACCAGGTACCTTGCTGTGTTTTGAAGCTAATTTAGAACTGTTGACAGGCAGCATTCAAAGACAGAATAAGTGTGATGGCCTAAGCAGAAGAAGAGAACACAGCAGTTTTTGAGGTAAAAGTGTGCATCAGAGGATGGGCAGAGGAGCTTGAGGTGGAGAAGAGGAACAGAGGTGTGTGAGGGCGCATGGCAGCGCTCCACACCTGTTCACACATCATCTGTCTTCACATACAATTCCATGAAGTGGGTGGGTAGAACAGGTAGGCAGCCAGACAGGCATAATTTTCATGTTTCAAAAGAGAGAAACCTGAAACCCGGTGATATTGAAAAGCTTTGACCCCAGGCCAAGACAGGTCGCACGGCTCTAAATCCAGCTTCTGTAGGGATACCATATGCCTATTCAATAGAAAGATGATGTATCTCTCTGCACAGGACAGGTGCACATCTCCAGATTCTTCTGTCCCTCAGCCCTTCCTCCCATCACCCCCAGACGGAATTTGTATTTGTGAGGGAATACATGTCATTAAGCCGAGGTTCCAACTGGATATGAGGTACCATGCCAAGTATGATCAGGGCTGAGGTTCCTGCCCTCAGGAAGCTGACAGTTTAGATGGCATAGCACTACATTCTCAGTAGAGCTGTTGAGTTAGGATGTTTGGAGTCCGGAGTGACTGAAGGAGTCTCAGATGATTCCATGCATCCCCTAAGGATGTTGCCATCTGCCTAACACTGTATAGTCACTGTTCCCTTCGCAGGCAAGTCTATTTTCCCTCATTATCAAGATACTTTAAGTAAAGCAGACTCATCCTTGGCTCAGGTATAAATTCTGATTATTCTTAATCTCAGCTTGTTAAACTTTGTATTGTAATGAAAGTGCCTAGAAGACTAAATAAAAAGATGAGTTTGCAAAACCCCAAACCTGAGCCATGCCCAATACCTTGACTTATTAACAAGTTCTAGGTATCAAGGCTCAGCTATACCACTCTTGGGCATATACCCAAAGGACACTACAGCCTACCACAGGGACACTTGCTCAGCTATACTCATTGTGGCTTTATTCACAATAGCCAGAAATTTGGAAACAATCTAGGTGTCTTTTAACTGAAGAACAGAAAAGGAAAATGTAGTTTATTTACGCAACAGAGTATTACTCAGTTGTTTAAGGAAATGACATCATGAAATTTGCAGGCAGATGGATGGGAACTAGGAAAAAAATCATCCTGAGTGAGGTAACCCAGACTCAGAAATACAAACATGATATATATTCATTTATAAGTAGATTTTAGCTGTTAAGTAAATGATACCTGAGGTACAATTTGTAGACCCGAGATGCTGGGTAAAGAGACAGGCTCTAGAGGGGATGCATGGCTCTCCCAGGGAAGGAGAAATATGTAAGAGGAGTCAACCTGTTCTAAGTAGCACCCCCGCACACATGACCCACGCACCCACAGCAGGCACTTCTATATTCACTAACCCTGGAACCTGCCTGGCAATGGGAGACAAAGGTAGAACGTGTAAAAAAACCAAACCAACCAACCAAACAACAACAACAAAAACCCAGAAAGATAATGTGACTGGGACAGCCAATTGGCTGGTGCCAGCTATGTGTGACAAGTAGTTACGGGCCAAGGGGACATGGAGGGAGAGTATAAAGGCACTCTCTACTATTACAATAAACAAGCCTGCTTTCGCTCCTCACCTGGCACCTGGAGCCTGTGTCACTGACCTTCTTACCTATCACCCTCAAGGATTATCTTGGGAGGCTGAGGCTTGAGCAACAGATAGAAGTGATTTTGTGGATGGGCTGGGAGCAGGTGGGGATGGGAGTGGGAGGAATTAGGTGCTGGAGGGAGATGGGGTATGGGGAGAGGCAGCTGGGACTTGAGGGGCATTTTGGGGAATGGTATAGAAACTTAGTGCAGTGGGAACTCCCTGAATCTATGAGGGTGATCCTAATGACTACTCTAGTAATGGGGGGGGGGGGAAATGGGAGGTACATCTCTTGAACTTGGTCTTGAACTGACCATCTCTTGTAGCCAAGCAAGGCTCTGAGTGGCAGTGCTGCGTTGCGTTCCATTGAGTTGTTGGCCGAGGAGAGATCCTCTGGAGATCCCCAAACAACCCGAGCTGATGCTAGGACAGAGGGTTGCTCTTTTCAAGATTACAGCAGGGCCCCATTGCCAAGGACATCCACACAGCTCATTGAACATGGAGAGGTCAAGCTGGTACCTACATGGCACCTTCACACCTACATTTTAGTCTCTTTGATGTGGGAAGGTGCACTGCAGGTTACTGAAAGAGAGACACCGACACCAACCCAGCCATAAAACCTTTACCTACAATCTGTCTCCAAGATAATGCTAGGACAATGGTGGTCAACCAATATATGATTTAACTTGAGGTCCACTCCATGGGAGTCCATGACCAACACTGCTTGGATGACCCTGAGTGAGAAACTGGATAGTCCAGAGACCTAGGGTAGGACCAAACACACCTAAACTAAAAAGAAAAAAAAGTAAAGTAAAAATACTCAATAAAATGATTCCTAATGATATTTTGCCACATTCATAGATTGGTGCTTTGTCCAGTCATCAGAGAAGCTTCCTCAAGTAGCATATGGGAGGAGAGGCAGAGATCCACCCTCGAACATGATGTGAAGAGAAAGTCTACATTGGAGGTCTCCATCTGGTCCCTCCCCTCAGAGTGTGGGGATCCCATGGAAAAGATTCTAGGAGTTGGAGGAAGTGGAAGGAGAATTCACTAGGAGAATATGACCTGCTTAATTAACTAAGCAGGGCTCACATAGGCTCTCAGAGACAAAAGAGCAAGCACAGGGCCTGCATGGGTCTGAACCAGGTCCTCCAGGGCTCACATAGGCTCTCAGAGACAAAAGAGCAAGCACAGGGCCTGCATGGGTCTGAACCAGGTCCTCCAGGGCTCACATAGGCTCTCAGAGACAAAAGAGCAAGCACAGGGCCTGCATGGGTCTGAACCAGGTCCTCCAAATAAATGTTGTGGCTCTTTTCTTGTGGGATTCCCAACAATCGGAGTGGATGTGTCTCTGACTCATTTGTCTGCTCTTGGTTTCCATCCTGTTGGATTGCCTTGTCCAGTTATGAGGGCTTTTGCTTTGTCTTGCAGCATTTTGTTTTGTTGTGTTTGGTTGTCTCTCAGAGGCCTGCTCTTTTCTGAAGGGATGGGTGGGTGGATGGAGGATAGATCCAAAGGAGAGGGGAGGTATTGGGGGGGGGAGCTGGGAGGCTTTAAGGAGGGGAAACTCTGGTCAGGGTGTATTGTATGAAAGAAAAATCTATTTCAACAACAACAACCACAACATCAAAACAACACACACAGAGAGACACAGAGAGACAGAGACAGTGAGAGAGACAGAGAAACCCACAGAGAGAAATGGAAAAAAAATAGAAAAGGAAAAATTGTTTGTAGAGCCCCAAACCTGAGCCATGCCCAGTACCTTGCCTCGTTAACAAGTCCTAGGTCTTAATATCCAGGCAATTTTTCTTAGTGAACCATTGTGTGTGAGTGTTTCTGTTGATCTCATTGCCCTCACCAGCAACTGTCTTAGCCATGCTCATATAAAACCATCCTGGCCAATGTGATTGGACATCTGATGGGGTCTCCTAGAAAAGGTTCTTTGCAGTTAACTGGGACAAAGCTACCACGTAAACACCTTAGTCAAACCCTGAGAAATGCTAGCTAATAAGAAGACAGCCGGGCTTGACGACTCCTTCAGCTGAGCCTCCTGTTCAGCTAGTAGATGGCTTATTGTTTAAGCCCTTTTTAACCAGGGTTTTATTGTATGTGCCACAAACTTTCCTGCCTGAGGCTGGAGAGATGGCTCCGTGGCTGACCGTGAGTACGTCTCTTGAAGAAAACTCCAGTTCCACTCCCAGCATCCATAATGGGCAGCTCACAACTTCTTGAACTCAGCTCCAGGGTATCTGACACCCCCTTCTCACCTCTGAGGACACCTGCACACACATGGTGCATACACCCCTCTACACACATATGATTTTAAGAAATAAGAAAACTCTCCTGATGGGTATATCTATCGTTAATGCTTCCTACAGGTTGGTATCAGTCTCCTTATCCACACTGAAGTAGTCGTCTTTATGGGTATTGGCGTCAAGTTGACCACGCCAGCACTAGACTTGCTCATAAGGCATGGCTAAGTCACCAGGATCCTTTCAGGAGCTTAATGGATTATAAAAGATTTTGTGGGTGTTACTATGACCTCTTGGAAGAGAATCTCCTATCACTCCCAGAATTATACAGTTTATATACATACCAGGTATGTGATTTATGTGAACATACATGTTTAATGTTGACGTGGTCATGGCACTGAATCTCTGGCATAAGGAGAACTATGTTTGTCTTGATAGAGTTCCTTTTTAAAAATCCTTTATTTCTGCATTATTATGATGATGATGATGATGATGATGATGATGATGATGATGTGTGTGTGTGTGTGTGTGTGTGTGTGTGTGTGTGTGTGTGAAGGTGCCTGTGGATGAGTGCTTGCCACAGCATACCTTTGGAGGTTGGAGACATCTTGTGGGAGTCAGTTCTTTCTATCTCCATGTGGGCTCCTGGGATTAAACTCAGATTGTCAGGCTTGACAGCAGGCATCTTCACCTGCTTAACTATCACGCTGATGCAGAAATTAAATGTATTTTTTTTTGCTGTTGTTTTTGTTTCTTTTTAGTTCTGGTTATTTAACCTAGGATTAATATCTCCTGGGCAAATGCTCTCCCACAGAGATAAATCTGCAGCCCATACAGGCTCTTTCTACTTGGCCTTGAAAATTGGATGTTCTTACCAAAGTGAGCTATTTGAGTCTATTCCTCTGATACTTTTAGCTTCATAATATCGTTGATAGGATTCTCCTGTCTAGTTCTGTGGCTTCCCAGCCTCCCAAACCGCCAGTACATGAGTTAAATTTAGCTTGCCCCATCAGGCCGGGGATTGGCTTTGGAAGGATGAGCCTGGGTCCACAACTAATATTTGTATATTGCTGTACAATTTACATTGAGTATAGAGTCAGGATATCAACTGACCCTTAGGAAAGTGCCTGAGATGCCAGCAGGGTGGCTTATTCTGTTATTGTATTCATTTTTGATACAGAACTCCTATGGACCAAGACTATATTCTGTTTAGAGATTAAGGGGCAGAGAAACACAGGTATGCTTGGCACTGGAATAGCCAAAAAAGATTTTGAAGATTTTGAAGTGCGGAATGTATGTGAACTTATACATTTGGCAACTATGAAAGATGCTCTGTTGGATGACATTTGCTACATAGGAGATGAATAAGCCTATGAAATGAGAGCTGCTTTCTTAGTGAGGTTGACCATGGGTTGTATCTTCTTTTCTCACCAAGTTCACCCCATCTCTAATCTGCCTTTTCTTTCCTGTCTCCACTGAAACGTTCCTTGCTGATACCAGTGACTAGGGATCCGAGTATCAGGGAGCACAGCATGGCCTTTTCCAAAACTGTAGTGTCCCGGTTTTTGTCTTTTATCCTGGCTCTGCCTCCTGTGGTCATTTCTGTTCATTATCCAGGCTCTCTGAGTTTGATATTCCTTAGATTTCGTTCCTACCTGGTACGTCTTCTTGGTTCTCTCCATGTTCCCTGTCTGAGCCCATCAGCTCATTCTCCTTTGTGAGCGCCAACGACCAATCAGACATTTACACCAAGGCGAACCACTGATGCTAACACAGAGACTAACCCCTCAACGTCTCCCTGCAAACTCCACTTTTCTTTTGAATTTTCTTATTTTCTTAAATAAATACTTTGTGATGAAAACTAGAAGCTGTGGTTTCTACATGAGAAGCTTTCCTTTGAACTTGGTACTTGGCCGGTAAGTCCTGGCTGCCTCTAAGGAACTCACACCTGGATTTCTCTCATCCCTCATGCTGTGAACCAAGCTGGATTGCTGTTGGACAAAACAGCATCCCGACTGGCTCACAGCCTCTGGTCTTTTACTTCCTGTTGTGTTGCCACTTGAAGGTCTTTCATGCTTGAACTTACACCCTTTTACTTGGCACTGCAGGCTCTTCATCTCACGCTGGCCTGGACATTTGCTCTCATCCCCTTCCTCTCTGCTCCCACGTCACAGTTTTCCAAACCACGCATATGCTCTCTACCATGCTATGGCTGGCACTTTCTGTGTTCTCTGCTTTGGAAAGGCAGGGAAGATGTCAGAGGATATGTGGAAATGTGCTATTTGCTACTCACACAAGTGGTAGCCATGAGTCTTGTCTCAAGGTGTTTATATTTTAGTGTGAGGCAGCTGTATACACAATTACTCTACCTCAAAGATTTCTGGTATTACAGACATAAAAACAAGCTATCAGAAGGAAGACAAGAAAGTGGAATCCTGAGTGTGATAAAATCATTTCAACTCAAATTAGGAAAACGAAACATTATACTGTTAGCTACCTTAGTCTGTTCATGTTTGTGCTAGTGAATTTTCTGTCAAATTGACAAAAGCTAGAGTCATCAATGAGGAGGGAGTCTCAGTTGAGAAAATCCTCTCATAAGATCAGCTACATGCAACCTTTTAGGTGACTCTTAATTAGTGACTGATGGGGGAGGGCACAGCCAATGGTGGGTGAGGCTCTGGGCTGGTGGTCTTGGGTTCTATAAGAAAGGTTGAGTATATCACATGGAGGTAGCCAGTAGGCATCATTCCTCCGTGGCCTTGGCATCAGTTGCTGCTTCCAAGTTCCTATCCCAACTTCCTTCAGTGATGATAATGAACAGTGCTATGGAAGTGTAAGCCAAATACTCTCCTACCCCCTCACCCGACCGACTCCCCCACCACAAGTTGCTTTGGTCATAGTGTTTCATCACAGCAACAGTAACTCTAACTGAAACAATGTTGCTATGACAAAATGCCGCATGTGGGGTAGTTTGCAAACAACATACACTTAGGGCTTGCATTTCTAGAGGCCCGGCAGTCAACAACAAAATGCCGGGAGGTTTGTCATCTGGAGACAGTTCCTCCTGGGTCACAAGCAATTGTTTGTACACCGTAGTGAGGACAGGAGAGCTCTTTGAGTTCTCTTTTATGAGGACTCTAATTCCAGTAGTAGGGCCCCACCCTCAGGACCTACTCACCTCTGGAAAGCTGTCTCCAATTCCACGGTGGACTTGGGAGAGGGGGACAGCAACAGTAAGACCACACTATGCCTTATTTGTATTAACAAAGCATCCGGCTAAGCAACCCTCCCCCATGTTAGCTATGTTAGATGCCTGAAGCCTAGCAAACGCAAAAGAACAATGAAAACTACAAGGACATGCTAAGCATAATCTATGATCCATATATACATATCTCAGTATACGTAAGCCTGAATGTATGGGACCAAACTCAGATTATCAAGCGTGTGTAGCAAGCACTTCTACCAATTTAGCCACCTCTGCAGCCTAAAGTCCTCTTTTATTTTTATTTATTTTATGTTTATTACAATTTGTGTGTGTGTGTGTATGTGTGATGGATGAGTGTGATATATGTGGCCATAGCGTGTGTGTGTGTGTGTGTGTGTGTGTGTGTGTGAGAGAGAGAGAGAGAGAGAGAGAGAGAGAGAGAGAGAACAGCTTTGCTGAGTCAGTTCTCCCTTTTCACCCTGACATGGGTTCTGGAGCTAGAACTCAAGTTGCCAGACATGTGTGGCAGGGCCTTTGTATGTGGAGCCATCTCATAGGCCACCTAAGAACACTCCCTAGTGCTAAATGAATGGCCTGTATCCTGGGCTACAACCACAGAAAAGAAATTCACAGGAACACCCATGGTAGTCAGTCATCTGAAGTTCAATGAACGCTAGGCTAGGGTTGATTTCTTGGTTTTGCTGAGTGTGCCTTGATTTCATAGGACAGTAGCATTATGGGAAAGTGGCTCATGGCTATGTAAAAAGTCTCTTGCATCTTTGCCATGTTTCTGTTGATATAGGACAAACAGACAACTATATGTTTCTTTGAAAACATTAGTGCCCTGCACCCCCATCTCTTACATAGGCTGAAACCCTTAGCATGACCAGGTCTTTCTTCCAGCAAGACTAAGCATATTATTTAATCCTTTCCATGAGGTAAGCTTTTCCCTTGCCTATAGGTTTTCAGAGTTACCCAAGCTTGACACATGTTTGTTGGAAGCCAATCAATGTTACATTTTAAAAAACAAATTTCTATAAGTTGTGCATTGCTAGAGGTTGGGAATGTGTAAGCCACTTGCATTGGGTTTCCGGTTGAGGGCAGCTCAGACAGTCTTTGGCTGATGCTGTTTCTTCCTGATGTTCTCTCCACCCAGGCCACTTCATTGTCCCCTGCTGTCCTCTGCTGCCATCTTTAAGTCAAGCGCCAGACCCAATCCCAGTCAGGACCAGAGCTTCTGAAAATCCATTTACAGAGATGGGAGGAAAAAGGTGCTCCTCCCACCTTGCTGCTGACCTTATCCCACCCACCCTCCCACCTTCTGCTGCCTTCCCCCACTTACCCTACCCCCTCCCACCTTCCCGCTACCTTCTCCCTCCCTCTCCCCTTCCATGCCCTCTCCTACTTACCCCGCCCCTCCCACTACCCAGGAATCACATGGGGGAAATCTTCAGAACTGTTTACTCTTCATACTTGGTGTTATCTCACTGGGATGATTGTGGAGCCTGGTTAGAGGAGCCATTCTGGTCTGCCAGATGGTTTGGGTGACATATGTAGTCAGTAGGCTACAGATTAAGGCAAGGTTGAGGGGATCAGGTGCTAAGATCACCTTCGAGAAGATGAGTCAAGCTAATCTTCTCACAGGTCATTATTGAGCCCTGAATATTGCGGGGACTTCAGCTTAACCCTGGACAGATTATTTTTTTCTCATGTTTCTTTCTTCCCTAGTTCCATGTGATGATACCCCCTCCCACTCAAGCCACTATTAAAAAAATAATGAGAAAATTCATGGTTGTTTTAAGCGACACAGTCCTTTCCAGTACTACGGTCTGGATGTTATTGTCACATTTCCGGAGGCACAAACTCATCCCCAGCCTCCTTCCTCTGCATCCCACCTTCTGGTTCAACCAGTCAGAGCTGGTAACAGGCTCAGCAGTCTAAAATCAACTTGTGGCTTTCCGACTCCAAAATCCTTGTCCTTTGTTCAAGGTCTAGCATCATTTTCTCAAAATTCTTTACTGTTACACAAAGGGTGGAGGATAGGGTGTGGGTGCAACGTGTGTTTCAGGAGCAGAGTCTTTACCTCCCAGCAGGCTGCCCAGGTGACATGGGAATGCTTTGGGGGTCACCCAGGAGAGCTCTTTAGGGTGGCTCCAGTGAGTTGGGGACTCCTAGGTCTTCCTTCATCTTGTCACTTGGTAAGATAGAACCCACTGTAGAATGCATATGAAAACAAGGTTTTGTAAAGTCTCATCATCTCTCCCCAGATACAACTCCCTTGACACACTCCAAAATGATGGACAGAGTATTTAATACATGGAATGGTTTTCCTTCCATTACACTGTCATAAATTACAAAGTATTGCTCACTTCACAAAATAAAACCATTTCCAGATTATTATTGACAGTATCAAGAAGTACAGAAGCCACAACAAACAAATCTGTACAGTCGTGAGGAACGGTGACAGCAGAGAGTAAGCCAAACTGAGCCCCAGATGCCATGACTCAGCCAGCAGGGCCTGGGGAGGTTGTTAGACCAACCCCTGCAGTCTCTACCACTGTAACAGGGCAGCTCTCTTCTGGGCACTCTAAGCAAGACTTGTCAGTGCGTGGGTCATCGTAGACAATCAAAGGAAAGACACTGCGACTGGCTTTAAAAATCGAAATGTACAGTTTTTGCTGTTTTAAATATTTTGCCTATGTTACAAAATATAGAGATCTTGGTGTGGAAATCTCATGCTAAGATAAATATAACCAACAAGATGTGTCTCTATAATAAAATCATGTTAAATTATCTTCCATACAGAGCAACTTTTATGAAGGAAAAACATTTGATTAAAAAAAAAACCAACCTTATTTATTCATAACTTAATAATAAGTTTATAAAACAAAAGTAAGGAAGAAGATTCAGCAATGATCCTAAAGGTTCATGATTCATCCATATGGAAATATGGCGAAGAAGTTCACCTCGCCATTGACGTCAGTCTGAAGGGCCTGGCTGAGAGAGGGAAAGTGCTAATTCTGTGATGTGGTCCAGCTGCATCCAGTGTTCTCAAGTCATTTTGTGTAGCAGTACGCACTCTGCATGTTCTAGGATGCGCACAGGAGATGTGGAGAGGCCATGACTAATTCCATAACATCCTCTGGGAAGTCACAAAATGCTTACAGAAAGGAAACACTTGGATGCTTCAGACCAGCCTAGAAACACTATGAACATACACTATCTCACAGCAGAAAACCAGTGCTGAGGAGCAGAAACTGTGAAAAGCAGGGACATGGGGAGGGGTGAACTTTCATGGAAGAATTCATCGGGACAGAGGTATGTCAAGGTGATACTGCATTCACGGTCAACGTTCACCAGGCATCACAGCAAGAAGGGGGACAAGGTACAGGGTGATAACCAATGCACTGCATTGGATTCTATGTGCTAAAATAAAATAACATTCTTGCAGCTAAAATAAAATACATCTTACAATATAGGTTTCATTTAACATTTAACATATAGAATTGTCTTCTTTTTTTTGAAGGTGGAAAATGCATATTGTACCAAGTACCTTTATGAATTAAGTTCCCTTTTATTACTGGTAAGACTAAAACTTAAAAGTCTACATTTTTTTTTAATAAGTTAAAGAAAGACTTATTAATCACTCTTCCAGCAAAACAGACATACATATGAGGCACAGCAAAAGACCCAAGGTAAGGGGTTTCCTATCCTCACCCCTGCTCTCACGTGGAGGTGGGAGACACAGTCCCCAACTCTGCAATCCACTGCAGTCCAGGAAGTTCTACCACTTGTTGTGTGAGAAATGTTTTTTATTCCACTCGCCCTATCAGCTCACTTCCCTGATGGATTAAAACAGAACATCTTCATTTTCTATTAAAATTTGCACGATCAGCTTTTGGTACCGCATGTCATGGAGGGTGGTGAGGGTGCTGTCCTCAGGGGGTCTCATCAGGGTGGGCCCAAACACGATCCCCAGATTTTCTGCATTCATTAAATTGTCCTTTTCATTCATGGTAACCCTGGAAGGCAAGCACAGAGACCTCAGGCAGATTTTCAGAAGGACGGACATACTAGCTATGCTCAGCAGGCCTGAGATCATCTCTGGGGTCAGGAGTGTGCAAAAGCGAACTTTTGCGCAGAGATTAAGAATAGCAGGAAAACATTTGTTAACAGGTAATTTTCTCATTTGTTTTCCTTTTTAAGTTATTGATACCGTCTTCAGCCAGTAGAATGAAATGACTTACTAGAATCAACTGTGAACCATAAGGATTGGCAATCTGTCCTTCTTGAAGAAATGTGCAACTGTTAGTTAGAGAATATCAGTTTGAATGTGCAGAAGGTCACCAGCAGACCCATGATACTTTCTTGGGCCTCATATGGAAGTCTGGTTTTTGTCACCATTTCCTAGTGGTCTGCATGCTGGAGAGGGGCTGAGAGCAGGCAGGCTCTGTATCATAGGAGAAAGACTGTTTGTAGAACAGGCTGCTATGTGTTTAGGAAGACCCTGGCTATTGTCACAGGGCAGGAGAATGGCTGGAATGTGGCCAGACTGGAGACCCATTGTTTATTATGCCTAGTTCCCAAAGGATGAGGCACAGAGCAATCATTATTGTTGGACCAGCATCAAGAGAAGAAGCAAAGAGGCTTTAAGGAGGAAATCTAATAAGCCCTAATGTTTCTTTACTGGTTTCCCTTATGAAATGAATAATGATCTCCTAGATTCATGTCTTCAGGAATTTTGTCTTTTAGAATGCTCATTACTGATAAAAAGGAGTAAGTTCTACAAAGAAGAATGTGCCATGTTAAACTTGTACTTAGGCCGGGCAGTGGTGGCACACACCTTTAATCCCAGCACTTGGGAGGCAGAGACAGGCGGATTTCTGAGTTCGAGGCCAGCCTGGTCTACAGAGTGAGTTCCAGGACAGCCAGGGCTACACAGAGAAACCCTGTGTCGAAAAACCAAAACAAAAAACCAAAACAAAAAACAAAAAACCTTAGATTTTGTACAATTTTTACTATTCCCTTGGAGCAGATTCAAATTAGCCACTTAATGTTAGTTATAGTAAACTCAGTTTGAATAATTTTCAGGAGGTCATTTTTCTTTCTGGGAAGAGGAACCTCAGTGAGAAAAGGCTTCCATCAGATTGGTCTGTGAGGCATTTCCTTGACTGATGATTGACGTGGCCCATCTCAGGGTGGGTAGTACCACTGAGCTGTCCTTGGTTGTATAAGTAAGTAGCCCGAGGAAGCCATGTAGTCCCTACAGGTAGTTCCACTAGTAAGCAAAGTTCCTCTCTGGCCTCAGCTCCAGCTCCTGCTTCCGGGTTCCTGCCTTGAGCTCCTGCCCTGACTTCCCTCCATCATGGACTATGGCATGGAAATGTAAGCTGAATAAAACCTTTCCTCCCCTTAGCTGCTTTTGATCATGGCCTTTATCATAGAAACCAAACTAGGACAGAAATGAGTACCTGAAAGTGGAGTGCTGCCATAACAGACCCCATGAAGTGCTTGGAACTTTGGGCTAGAAAAGCCATTAGGCGCATAGCTTACTGGGGTGTATTCTATGCGATCTTGGAAGATAAGAACTCTGAGAACAGTGAAGATGATGGAGGCCTGGCTCGAGAGGTTTCAGAAGGAAGAAAAGACTGTTTCAAGAGCTGTCCATACAATAGTTTGGACTGTGGTTCTAGTCAGCTGGGGCTGAAGAATCAGCTGTGATTCAGAAGGGACCAGCACCTTGTTCTTTTGGGGACAATTGATGCTGATCAGTTGGCAATGAAAAATCAGCTGTGATTAGGAAATCAGCACCATTGAGATATCTTCTGGGGATATTTCCCCCAGAGTCACCATACATTAGCTGTGGTCCAGGAGCAGCCCAGGCTACATCTCATGCTGACAGCCAGACTTGGCAATGAAAAAGTTGTTGGCCTTTCTCTCTGGAGTAGACAGAGGAGGCTCCTTTAAAGGAAACAATGCTGCCTTCCTTGGCCATCTCCAATCATAGCTTTGGGTTAGAGGGGTTGACTTACTTTTTGAGGTGGATCATCAGGTAACGCAGGGTCTCATAGTGGGCAGGAGGCAGCAGCATCAGGACCTCATGGACAGCTTCCAGCCTCTCATCTGCACTGGAGATTTCTACAGAGAGTGCACAATCAACTATATTGGACACCGATAGTCTAGATGGGCATTAAGAAGTCTGATTTCTTTGTTGCAAATGGGGCATCTTCCAGATTCATGTAGTCTCAAATATGCTTTCACTCAGTTTCCTTGTATCCTGTCTCATTCCAGAAGGAGCTGAGGTTGAGCACTGCTTAGTTAAATGAACTTCTGTGAAGCAGGTGGCTATTATACTCTATAGGAACATGGGTCCTATAGAATTCTTTACTCTGGTGGTATATGAAGTTTGTGTTGCCCTCTGGAGGCCTCGATCTGTTGAGTCTATCAAAGCTCTACTTTCCTGTCTCATGTGGTAGTGTGCCCTTGAAGTGGTCTAATGACTCTTTCCCTCCCAGGCTTCCATATCAAATAAATTTTTTTTCCCAGTGCAAGCACATTGGCAGATGGGCCAACCAACAATGCCATAAATAAAGGCATTTCCACAAAGATGTTGCAAAGGTTAACCTCATATGCTACCCTTGTTAAGAAGCAGATATGAGGCACATTAACAATGGCAGGAAGAGTATGTGGACTTTGGGCCACTGACAGGTATTGGCAGGCACTCAAGGAAAGCCCTCAGCCATCTCTCCTGGGGCAGTTGTATTCAGCTGCTAGAACCTTCTTTACCTAGGATCACCGGGACCCAGGAAGGAATGGTCTTTCTGTGATGGGAAGGATCACAGCTCATCTGGAAAATATATTGTACATGGATCTGACCTGTCAGGCAACTTATACCAATGTACGGATGCCTTCAAAGATGCATGATGTTCCACAAAGCCAAAAGAAGTTCCTTAGAGAAGTCTTGGCTTCTCTCCCATGCATCTCAGCATCTGATCTCTTCCCAAACTGTCACTATCTGGTACCAAGTAAAGTGTGGCCCCTTCTCTTGACATACCCTTTACTCTCCCAGGAGCAGGGGGTTCAATTGGTCAGCATTAGATAAGGCTGAGGTCAATTGTTGGCTAATGGAAGATAAATGCTGATGGTTCCCTCATGGACATGTCAAGACAATTCTCCAGGTAAGCTGTCCACCCTCTAACATCAGATTATCATCTTTTCTTCATGGGCTGGATTAAGAAAATTAACTAGAAGATATCAACAGGTGGTCCTAGCATAGTACTTGACACAGTAAATACTGTATGCTCTTGGCTATCATTTTAATACAAGTCTATCTTTTTGACACTAGGTCTGACTATATAATCCAGATCTCCCCAACACACTCCCTTAAGTGCTAGGAGTATGCAGCTCTATACTTGGCTACTTCTATTAACCTTGAATGGCATGATCAGGCAATGCTTGGGTGTGGTTTTAGTTGATTCACAATGTGATTCCGCACAATGGGTAGGAAGAATGAACAAGTCCTTCTTTGGAGAATGCTGATTTTTAAAAAAATTATAGAAATGTACTTTCAGCAAATATCAGAATTGGTCTGCCTGTGTTAGTGTCCCAGAAACAGGGAGAAAGGATGAGGGACAGAGTTGCCTGGCTCTCAGCTTCTGCCTGCAGAGCCAGGCGAGTTTGGACTTGGGGCACATGGTGAGTGCTGGCTGGGTTTCTATTTGCTGGACTTCTGTTGACAGACTCATGAAAATCTTGGAAGCTTTTCATTTCCCTGAGACCAAGAGGCCTATAGTTCTCTGTACTTACTTGCTGCCTCTATAAACTTGGAATAGGTATCATATGTGATGATGGGAATAGGTAAGTCTCTGAAGTACAGTTTCAAGGCTCCGGTGATGATGTTTATGTCTGGGTAGATGTTAGCGGAGATATCTGCTTTTTCACCATCTGAAAAAGAGTCTCACTGAGATCTTATTTCACCAAGTTAAACAAGGCACAGGAAAAAGAAACCCAACAGAGAACATGTCCTGGCAAGCTTCGGTGTCTCTGTCTCACCCTCTCAGCCCCTAATATGTTAGGGTCTTGGGGTCACAGAAAGGAGCTGGGGGAGAGTGGCACAGGCTGTGAAGAGGGAGTACAGACAAGAGTGTAGCAGGGTAGGTAGCGCTTCTGTGATCCCAGCCCCTTCCAATCGCCCAACAGAAATTTATCATAGTAATTGCAGTCACTACTGTGGATACACGACTTTACAATAGAGCAACATATGTGAGATGACATATGATGATACACATGCATGAGCATGTCATAACTAAACACATTACTTTTGAGGCTATACAATTTGTTCTTAAATCTCTGTGTTTTCTTTGCCAGTGTTCTTTGGCCTTGGACTAGAAGGTCATATATAACAATCTTTAGTTTCTAAGGTCTTTTTCAGGCTCATTGAAGTTTCTTTGAATTCAATCCTTCCTAACCGGGCTCATAGCATAGGTGCAATTTTATTTCTTGCTAATTGTTATGCTTATTCTCAAGACAGTGGTGTGTGTGTGTGTGTGTGTGTGTGTGTGTGTGTGTACAGTCTATGTACATGTATGTGCTCCCAAGCCCCAGGTATCTTCCTATCTCTAATCTCATAGTGCTGAGGTCATAGGCACGCTTGAGTGTTGGGGGTTGGCCTCATGCTGCTATGCATTCAAATGCTAAATACTAGCCCCGAAGATCTGGTTACACCCACAAACATATCCCCATGTACACCAAGTGATGCTCTTGTAAACCTTGCTCCCCAACTTAAAGCTAATTGGTTAATAAAAGACTAGAGCCTGTGACTGGGCAGTAGAGAGAGAAACGTTGACTTGAGGATGGAGTGAGGGTCTCAGGAGAGACCAAAAGGAGAAAGGTGATGGAGAGAGGAGGAGGCCTGCCAGGAGAGGAGATGGACCATGAATAGGTGGCCCTGAAGATAGGCAGATGGAACAGAAATAAACTAAATTCAAACAGCAAGTGACAAGGGACACATGGCTGGGATGCAAGTTAGACCAGCTCTAACCTGTCCAATCTAGGCTAACAGCTTGTAAATAAAATGTTGTTATGCTCATTCTCAAGGTATTTTGTGTGTGTGTGTGTGTGGTATGTGAATGCAGTGTATGTATAGGCATGTACCAGGATTGTGTGTCTTTTACACGGACTAGCTAAATATATATAATTTATTTACATATGAGACCATACCCAGATTTTTACATGCGTGCTGGGGATTTGAACTCAGATCCTCATGTTTGTGCACCAAGGGCTCTTATCTGCTAAGCTATCTACCCAGCACTTTGAAGTACTATATTTTTTAAAATTACATTTATTTTTTAGGGGGCCTATCTGTGCCATGAATGACAGTTAGGGGACAACACGTAGGACTTGGTTATCTTCCCATCATGCGACAGGGGCTGGACACTGGCTATAAGGCTTGATGGCAACCCCTCACTCACTGAGGCATCTTGCCAGCCCTTAAGTCATGTTTTCTCTTTATTTTTCTTTTTTCCTTTTTAAAAATATCATTGATTCTTCTTTCATACTGTATGCCCTGATCACAGTTTCCCCTCCCATCACTTCTCCCCCCTCCCCCTAACTCCCAGATCCTCTCCTCCGTTTCACTTAAGCAAAGTGAAGGCCTGCCTCCCAGAGATAGCAACCAAATATGACAGAACAAGATACAATAAGATCAGGCACAGACTCTTATATCAAGGGTAGACAAGATAACCTTGTAGGAGGAAAGGGTCCCAAGAGCAGGCAAAAGAGTCAGAGACACCCCTACTCCCACTGTTAGGAGTCCCATCAAAAACACAAGCTAACAACCATAACACATATACAGAGGACCCAGCACAAACCCATGCAGGCTCTATGTTTGCCGCTTCAGTCTCTGTGAGCCCCTGTGAGCTCTGCTTAGTTGATTCTGTAGCTTGTGTTCTCCCTAGATCCTCATCCCTCTTTGCTATCAGAATCAATCCATTTTGCTTAACAAACAGGTCATGAGATTTTTTTTTTCAGATAAACATTGTTCAATCACATGGGGATTATTAGCACATTTTACAAGGAGAATTTAAAGCATAAATGCCTTAGCAAACTTGGTTCCATGTTTTCAAAGAAGCTATGGAACAGCTAAAAGCACAAACCAAGACAGCAAATGCACAGCAGATATGACAGACAGTTGAACGGTATGATGCTGAAAGGCAAGGTGCCTGGGCATTGTGTGTCCCTAAAGGACAAAGAACTTAATTCATGACCCTCCATGTATTTATCCCTGCTCCCTTCTCTGGAGCTCTCAGAGGAAAATTTGATGAGTAAGATCTTGAATTGAGGATGCACTCTGATGTGTGTGGTGTGTGGACAGGCTGTCCATTCAAATCATCTTTCACCCACTCTTCCTCATGAGCTGACCTGTCCACAGTCTAAGGAAACACTTCTTCCAGAGAATTTTAAAGGATGATTCCTCCACTTTCGGAAGGATGACTCTCAGTAATTCCCAGACCCTGCTTCCACTCTAAATGAGCTCTTGTCTTAGCACAGAGGGTACCAGGATAAGGTAGCATTAGCGACAATTCACACTCACCTCTGTCAAATGCCATCTTGACATCTTCAATGTGTTCTGTGAACCCAGAGACTCTGTAAAGCCCTTCTGACTTTAATCCTGCAGGTCAGGGGGCAGGGCAAGAGAGAGGAGGAGACTTCAACTTTGCTTTGCCATGGTATCTAATAAAGTCACTCTAATGTTGCAACTGCACTGAGTGCTGTGATTTGGTTAGTGATCTGACTGATGCCTCCTGCCCTGCTGTCCGAGACCCTGGAATTTTCCCACCCATCTCCACAGGAGCCTGTCTCCATCTGCTTGTTGGAGATGGGCATCTCCATGGAGACCAGCTCTTCTTCCTGGTTGGCTACAAAGTGAGCGGAGATCTAAGATTCTCCCTAACTGCCTCTTGTTCATCACTTCTGCACACCTACTTTACTGATGCAGCTAGAACTCAGTTCTCTCCATGGCAACTTATTCAGCTATTTGGTGTACTGAACATAGCCACCCTTGAGTGTACGTGATATAGATTATCCTGACTTCATTGGAGTAATCTAAATTTTACAACATTTCATGTTAAATCATAGATAAGACAATATGCTAACTTACTAAGTGTGCTTGATTTATTCTGCCTTTAGATAGCTAAACACAAACAAGTGCAGTAAAGTTCAATTCTATTTAATGGTCTGAAAATGTAATCATGGTAAGAAAGGGGGTATGTTTCTGCCTGCTTGCCTATACTGGTGTGTTGGACACACGCTGAAACCTAGCTGCTCTCCTTCACCCAGTGGGTGTCATGTAAGATGAAAACAGCAGCAGGAATAGAGAATCCGGTTTCAGCTTCCAAATGTCAAAACTGATCTGCTGTCAAAACCTAGCTAGAGCAAAAACGAGTAAACAGCACATTCTGTCAAACTCCCGATAACTAACACACTTCTCCGGCTTCAAATTCTTACTCTTAAGGTAATATCTGCCTGCACCAGGGTCTGTGGGATAGGTGTCTCTGCTCTTTCCTGGGACTGTGGCAGGCATGCTCAATCTGACAAGGTTCTACTGTCCCATGTCAGACATGCTTAGTTAATCTCATCTCTACTCTCAGATAGGCATGCTTAGGCGGTAGCCACTCTTGCTCAACTGGAATTGACACACGAGATAAAACCTGCCTGCCACACTGTTCCAGGTGGTCATGCAAGCTCATCTCTGCAAGAATGGGACATGCATTGCCAGTGAGGGAGGTCATAGCAGTTTTCCGGAATACACAGTGGTAGGCACGCAGCTCCTTTATGGAGGGAACAGGGCATCTAGGGAGACCTCCCTCAAGCCCTCAGAATTGACTGGAGAGGCAGTCCCAAGGGATGGGCTGGAGTTCACAGAGCAGCAGAGGCTGCCAGCCATCCTCCATGATCAGTTTTCCTATCCCTCTACCCTAATGAAACATTCGGTCTGAAAATGCCACAGTGTAGCATTTCCCTCTCCGTGATGTTTGTTTACTGTAGACACAGTGTGACCCGACACGCTACATTTCTCTGGCCATGCTCTCCTATGATGACCTATACTCTTAAAGTATGAGCCAAAATGAATGCTTCCTTCCTCCAGTTGCTGTTGTCTGGTGTTTTGTACCGCAACAACAAAAGTAACTTGTTGAGGTTTGGGCTATTTTTTTTTTTTTGCTATGTATTATGATGTTAAATATTAGCCCCCCCAAAGCCTAGTTGTCCCCCAGAGATGATAGAATCTGCATGTACTCAAGTGATGTCATGTAATCTTGCCCCCCAAATTATCCCTGACTAATGAATAAAGATGCCTATAGCAGGGCAGAAGATAGAGGTGGGGTTGAGGTTTCTGGGATTGGGGTCAGAGGAGGACCAAGAGGAGGGAGGGAGAGGGTAGACAGAGGAGAAGTCATGAGGTAGGTGAGCTATGAAAACAATCGGGGTTAAGAGCATCCTGTACAGAATGCAGCCGGTTATAACTTAGGGTTATTGATAGAGAAGAAGATACCAATAATACAGAGGGTAGATATCTGCCCAGGTCTAGTGCACAAGGCTTACCATAAATATAAAGGTTGCATGTCTTATCTGAGAATGGAATGAGCAAAGGCAGGGTAGAAACCTCCGATATGAGATTAAATATTTTCTACAACAGTAACTAAAATTGGTTGGCCATGCAAAGTGGAAAGAACTAGCACAAGACGCTCCCTGCATGCTGGGCATGTACCAGGTCCTTTGTATGCATGGACTTGCTCTGACCTCAGCACCAGCTCCCAGGGCACAACTGAGTTCACTCACTTTTTAGAAGAGGAAGCATATTCAACAGGGGACAAGTCCCTTGTCCCTTGTTATAACAAGGTTCTCCAAACTACAGTGTGGATTCTTGAGACTTTCATATCATTAATATCTAGCCTGTAGTAAATGCTCAGTAAACTTTTGCTGAACGTGTCCACGTATATATATGTATATATATACACGTATGTATGTATGTATATGTATGTATGTATATATATTCTTTTTTTTTTTTTTCCGAGACAAGGTTTCTCTGTGTAGCCCTGGCTTTCCTGGAACTCACTCTGTAGACCAGGCTGGCCTCAAACTCAGAAATCCGTCTGCCTCTGCCTCCCAAGTGCTGGGATTAAAGGTGTGCACCGCCACTGCCCAGCAATGTATTATATTAGCATGGCTAATACAGGAGTGGAAACTGATGTGATTGGTTGGCTCTAGTATATTTATCTGTATGTGCCTTTTCTGTGTGTGCAAGTCATTGTCCTGAAAGGGGTAGTAAAATGAGTCAGTTTCCTCAATAAAAAATAAAAAATTAAATCAATTCAATATAATATAGTAAATATAATTAATATAAGTACAACGGTAGAGAGTATTGTCCAAACCTCTTGCTTCAATTTCCCGAATACAAATGTCCACCACCATGGGTCTCTGAGTGTTGTGAGCTTTTACAAGCGTGGTGAGGTCACAACAGTACACTTTCTTGATCCTCTTGAGATCGGGCTGGCAGTCGTTGGGGACGTGCTTGGAACACTGTTTGTGTACATTTAACCCACAATCTGTGAACAAAGAAGCCACATTAGCCTCACGGGGTCCCTTCGTCAAATCACAAGATAAAGTATGTGCTGCCAGAATACATACGACAGTTCCCAAGGGCTTAATGAACTTCCCCAGAATGCCCACCCCATCAAGAGACGGTAGTTTCCACCAGATGAGCATCAGATTCATTTTACTCTGAAGCGTTATATGACTGCACTGTCCTCTTGACGGTTTTCCAGACCAGAAGAACAGAATACCTTCTGCGATAGTGAGGTCACCGGTAAGGTTTGCTAGTAGGCTCTCCACATTGAGGTTTGGGGCATAGATTCTCAGAGTTAGTCATGGCTCATTCTAGGCTGTGACCTTAAGTCTTTGATACTCTTTTGTGAGATACAGAGTTACTCTGTTTGCAGGAATGTCTGGTCTTTGATTTGAAGAGTTCCTGATTTGTGTTCGGCCTGCCTTCCCTGGTGAGCAGCCTGTAGTTTCTAATGCTGATCTTCTTGCTGGCAGGTGGAGGGGCTCAGTTCTCTTGGACTTGATCGACTGTTGACATAGTGGAAGTGATGTCTAACTGCACTCGGGTGGGAGGATGGGAGAGATGATATTTGACGACAATGCCTTGTAATGTGATGATTACGGTAATTATTTATAAGGCTTATATGCAGGGCCAAAGCTGAAAAGGTGCTTTTAAGTTCAACGCACAAATGAAAAGCCTTGTTGGCAGTTGGCATCCACAATTAGGAGACACAGTTTGCATTCCAGAAAGTGAAACTTTAATGCCACGATGTGAACGTGCTGTGCACTTAAAGTGTCTGCGAATATTGTTTTCCCTAGATATAAAAATATTATTTCCATACCTCTATGATCCATGCACAATAGTGAATATTGTGGTCAATTGTTTCAAAGGTCTGAGGTGCAGACTTCTATGCAGCTGCCAGTGGTGACTCCCAGGTAGGGTTCCCTGGCTCATTCACTTGCTCTTTCGTTCCAGGGAAGATTTCTGACAGCCTTAGTTTAATCAGTGTACAAAATTCAACTAAACCCAAGTGCAATTCAGTTCCATTTTGATGGTGCTACTTAGCAGATGTAAATTTGGACTGAGTTAACCAGAATTTAGTTTTCTTCCTGGGATCCTGCTTTATAAAGCGGGGATCGCACCAGCACCAGGTGATCATGAAGGTCAAATAGATATACAGTGTCTCCGATCTTGCCCTGTGCTAATACTAAGTAAATACCACAGGCAAAGGGATAGGAAACACAGAGGCCTACCCAACTGCTCTTTTGTTAGTAAATTTAACTTCATCTTATAAACTTATAAGGTTTTTTTGTTGTTGTTGCTAAATTGTAGCAGGTATATTTACTATTTTAATCATTAATTGTTATTTATGTATTTGTTTATTTATTGGACCTGGGGTCTCACTGTGTATTCATGGTTTTCCTGGACTTTGCTACATAGGCCAGGCTGGCTTCTATCAAGAGATCTAGCTGCTTCAGCATATTTTAAAGTAAAGAGTTTGGTGGGATTAAAAACACTGTTGTGTAGCTACAGCCACCAGCTTCCCCAAAACTACAACTTGATGCCCAGGAAATAGCCAGCCCTAGCCCACCCCCTCCCGTACCCAGGAGACCTATTCTCTCTGCCTGTGAATTTGATGGTTTTTAGGTACTTTATACAAGCAGATTCATGCCAGATTTGTAATTCTGTGAATGAATTGTTATATGGATCATCTTGTCATTTACGCTCATCCATGTCGAGGCATACATTAATTAGAATTCACACACACACCCTGGACTCACTCCCCAGCAGTGAGAGCCAGTGGGTCACAGCTGGATTCTAACAGCTGTATTCCTTTGCACTTTGCTTGGGCTCCTTGCCTTTCCTAATGCTGATGAACACTCCAGTGTGAGCCTATGCCACATCACCTGTTTGTCCATCAGTGGGCTCGGGTTCTCTAGATTTTCCACCATGGTGAGTAATGCTGCTGCTATGAGCATGGGCCCGCAAGTGTCTGATGCAGGCATTGCAATTCTACGGTTATTTTTCTTACAAACGCAAAGACCTTTAGTGTTTCGACATAGGACACTGCTCCTATTAAAATTAGGATGTTTCATAGCAAATATAAAATATGAAAATTTATAAGCTAATGGAACTCCATGCACCCAAATAAAATCTGAACCAGTAAAAAAATATTTGTCTGCATCATGCAGAACTGAGGACCATGGTGGTGCTCCTGGTTTTCAATGGCCAGTTTCTAGTCTTCCTCCTCTTCAGGAGAAATATTAAGTAAAAAAGTAACCACTGGAGAAAACTTACTATATAACCTTACAGTATATTTCATTTAAAACAAAATAGAAACAGAAACAAACAAGCAAAACTCTCAGAGCCCTTCCATCCTAGAGAAAGTTGCTGATGACAGCCCAGAGTTGTTTCCATAATATTGACCTCGGACTAATTTCCTGTTGAAACTGGATAGTATCAGTGACAAGGGGTATTTTTGGTAGGTATAATCTAGAGAGACCAAACTAACAACCACAGAGTAATTCAGGAGGTTGACCAGCACACTTGGGGGTTGAGCTGTGGGATACTTTGTGAAGCTTGCAGGTATGTTTGTTCTGTGTTCAGCAGGGAATTAGAACATCCTGGAGAGGAGGTTTCTCAGCTGGGCTTGCCTTGGGGCCCAGGATGGAAAGCTGGAATTACACACAAACCAGTTAGGCACTGAATGGGTGTGTCTGTGCTTACAGAATGGAAGCTAAGAAAGTACCTTGCAGGCAGAAAGGAACCCAGAGGACCTGGGATCCCATGAACTAAGTGGGCAACGTGGGATAGAAGAACCCTTCAGTGGGAGTTCTCAGTTGATCTATTTGCCGTGGCTTGGAAAGGAGGCAAGCAGCCACAAAGTCTGTGGCATCCTGAGTCAACACCAGTGGCAGCTGTTCTTGCTCTCAGCACCAGTGTGTGCCAGGAAAAGCATGGCAGGGTGAGTCAGGAAGCTCAGCTGGCAAGTTGCTTTGGCAATCCTTTGCATTTTGTTTAGCATGCCTTAAAGAAGATGCATTCTGTGATATTTGCAGTTGGGAGTATGCATCCAATTCAAGATGGAAAACACGCAGGGGTTCAAACTACATTGAAGTATATAAAATCAAATGACTGTGATCAAAATATATTGAATACGATTCTCAAAGAATGAAGAAGAACATTATTTTAAAAAGGAAGGGAGGTAATTTCACTATTGATCTAATGGCAAAGTACTGAATGTGAGTCCTGGACTCTGGCTGCTTTTACCATCTACTCCCTAGTAAATAGCCATTGCCCTCGGCCCCATCTCCTGTTTGTTCAATAGGAGATAACCACATACATCTCCCTTTGGTTCTTTTGGTGAGGCTGCAGGGCACAGTGAAGAAAAGTGCCTCGTGTTTGCGGCACACACTCACCACGCTCACCCACATTCTGTTTTCATGTCCTGTCTGTTGCAGTAAAGTGGGGTGGGAAAGAGGTGCAGCATTTTAGAAATCTTTGCCATTCCATTAGAATCTACTTAAACCGTTTCCTCTTAGGGGCTACCACCCATTTGGAGAGGCAGGTCTATTTTAAAGAAGTGTATTCCTTCAGTGGTTTCTTTTCATCATAAGATGTTTCAGTCTTGCAGACACTTAGAATGATGTCCCCAACAAGCAGAGATGGACGCTGGGCCCTCACAAAAGCTGGATTTTTGAGCTCGTCTGAGTACAGTCCCTAGCTCTGAAGGATGCTTATCACTCACAAGGCGGCACTTGATATAACCAGAAGAGGAGAAAGTTTAGTGTTTACCTGAACATCGGACTCCCTGGGCAATGAGCCCCCACATAAAATTGGCACAGTATTCACACCAGTGTGGGCCCCGGAACGTGTGCACCTGCGATCCAAACAGAGTACAGAAGGTTCAGTCACTTAGAGGCATCAAACATGGCAGGAGCCCCAGCAGCAAGGCTCTGTCACTGGACTCTTCCATCCAGTGAGGCAGAGTTGCGAACTGCTCTGGAAGAGACAGAGACAGGTTTTGATCTTTGAAATTCTCCACGGATCCACCATCCTCTAGCCAGAGGTGGCTGTATGGGAACAATGAGGTTACAGACACCCTTAGCCATGAGTGAGGCTCACATCCCGAGGCTCTGGGAGTGCAAACCCAAGATAGCCTAAGCTGGCTCCATCCTGCATTTAGCTCAGCAAGCTGTTTTGGGCAGAAGAACTCAATTACTGTGTATGCTTACTGAAGTTGCCCCCTCTAGGTGTAGACTTTCCAGCAAGATATAAATAAGCCATGGTTGGGGATAATTAAAAGGTTTTAAGGCTTTGGGTCACTTCCAGGAAAATTCATTTAAAAAAGTAAAGGAGCTGGCCAAAAACTCAGCCTTATGGGTCCACGGAGTGGCTTTTCCAAGGGACGGGAGCTATAGTTAGCTAGCCCTGCCATGGCTTTCAGGTGAGTAGGTTGGAAGATTCTCCTGGCTGGCCAGTGTCTCAGCCAGCTGTTAAATATTCCAAATGCTACGAATGGTCTCATCTTAAAATACTCAGGTGCGGGATCATGCATTGATCCACGAATTAACGTGGTTGGCACAGCTCAGCACAGCACACCACAGCGCAGCATGGCCCAGAACAACAGAAAGCAAAACCGCTCTCCAGCACTGAGGAAATTTGAAAACAGAAGTAAGGGAGTCCTTGCCATGGAACCTGGCCTAGATGAGCCAAAGCCCACAATGAACTGAGGAGGTCTATGTGAGAAGGTGCTGGATCGGGTTGTTACAAAGTCCTTTCCAACCTTCTTAAACTCCAATCAACAGGTAAGATAAGACACTATTATTTTTAACAAGCTAGAATGCCAATTTGCTATTACTTTTAAAAACACTTTTTTTTTTTTAGTTGACAAACAAACAAACCAGTGTAACAAATACAGTCACAGTTTGGGAAGGTGAGTACGCCCTGAGGAGAAATTGCCAACCTGAGACTCCCGGAGGAGCAGCCCATCAATTTCTTTGCTCATCTACACAGGACTGGAACCATGTCTACAGAGTGGCAAGTCAAATCGGCCTTCCAATGGAACGCAAGGCTGAATGACAAGAGTGAGAGAAACCATGGAACTTTGCAGTAAAACGAAGTTAAATGCCTTTCTGGTATGTTAGCTCATCGAGTTGCCTAGAATATTCTTTCTGTTTAGAAAAATGGTGATACTGGTCTCAAGAAATGGCTTTCACTTAAATGGAGAAATGTGTCTATGACCATACCATCTTGAATGTGCCCGGCCTCCTCTGCTCTTGGACGCTAAATGGAGAGTGTCCTGTTTGGGTATGACCCTAACTCACGACAAAGTGTTCCTTATAGGAATGCAGAGAATCCATGAGGCACTTGTGTTTTCAAAGGCCAATGCCATGACTCATTTCTAGGCCAAGACTCCGGGAACCTTTGGGGAAAATGAACCAATGAGAAACGAGGAAAATGAGAACTGAACACAAGTTCTGAGTTCAACAACCATTAATGTTTTACTAGAGAAGAGCTAAGGGAGCCAGTCAATTTGGGTAATAAAGTTGATTATTAATATACTGCTGAAGTTATACCATAAGGCAAAATAATGTACAAGATACAAGAGAAATAGTAGGAAGGGGCTACAGAAGAAAGGCGGGGCTGCTTTTACAGTGACAGTGGGGGAGGGGCACTTTCCTGGATGGTCCTGGAAGGTTAACTGGGAGAAGAATAGTGAGCTTTGTAGAGGAAGGACAGGGGACATTGGGGCAGAAGGAACTGTGGAGACTCTGTAGGAACAAAAGAGCTTGGTGTGACTAGGCAACTCAAGACTGGTTGACTGACTAGAACAGAGAGGAGGAGGAGACCGGGCGATACAGAGGGAGACGGGAAAAGGAACGCCACAGAAGACATACCACACTTCCTTTGTGATGTGGATTTGGAGTAAGCTCAACAAGGCACCCCCAGAGATAGAAAAGTGATGCTTTCAAGAGATTATTCTGAACCTGTGTTGAGCGTGGGTGAGAGGGGTGTCTGTCTCTAGTGGAGCAGGCTTGGGAACTACTAAGTAGTCTACTTGAGGAATGAGAGAGGCTCAAAGCTGGCGGGGGAGATGGCAAGGGTCCGCATTAGGTCTGTTTTCAAGATAGAATGTGCACAACTCATACAATACTAGATGTTGGTTTAGGTACAGGTTAGTAGAACGCACGGGGGTCTCGAGGGGGAGGGGCAATCCCTGGTTTCCCCCTTAGGAACCAGGTGGATGGTGATACCATCTGATGAGGTGAGGCAGATACTCTTGTGGGGAGAAGGTTAGGGGTTGGCCTTGGCTGATGTTCTGATGCCAAGGCGCGAGTTCAACAGGAAGTCACAGGAGGTTGGTTGCTTAGAGGAGGAGTGGGGGCTGTAGAGATGCATGCGGCCATGCCTGAAAAAACAGGTGGTGTTTTAAGTTGAACCAATAAATGGATTAAAAAGAATTAGGAAGAGAGAGTAGAAAGCAGAAAGAGAGAGCTTGCATCTGCCCTCCATCCCCCACTACTGAGAGATGACCAAGAGAAGAAGGCATTTCAGAAGCCAGCAGGTGGAGACTGCTTTAGGGACGCTATGGGCTACCACGCTGATGCTGGTAACATGCCCTATTAGGGAGGTACTAGTGCTGACTTAGGTCCAGGGAAGTCATTGGAGACCTTGTCAGGAATAGTCTCTTCGGAGATTGAACCCAGACTTAAGGGTTCAGTCTGAGCTGAAGAACAAGTGGGGAACAAGAAACTAGAGAAAAATATAGGAATATCTGTGAAGGAGTCTGGCTAGCCGGGCCTGGTGGAGCTTGGCTAGCCAGGCCTGGTGGCTCATGAGGGCTGAAGGAGAACTGAAAGGTCAAGGTTCATCTGGGCAATAACAAGACCATCTCTGAAAACAAAAGAAAAATCATTCCATCCAGTTAGTTCTGTCCACATGTGCATGGGTACAGGGCCATCACTGGAGTATGGGAAGTCTACCAGGGGCCACACCCTCAAGAAAGAAAGATTCTTCCACTTCCAATAGTTATCAACTGCCAATAACTCCTCGGGAAGAGGTCTATATGATCACATTCCATTTTATGCATGGAATTTCTCAATAAAGAAAACTATAACATAAAAACAAAAGCATATCAAGAACTAAAGTATAAAAAGTTAAAGAAGTCTTGGAATGTTTCTCAGCGGCAGCTTAGCATGTGTGGAGTCTTAGTTTTGGTCCCCAGTACTACAGGAAGAAGCTTGGCTATGATGTCACTCAGGGAAAGAGGTCCATACAAGGGAGTTGTGGGCTCAAGAGACAACCTTTTTAAAAGGTAGAAGACACAGGGGCAAGTTGAAGTGTCAATAGGATTGGTATAGTCACTGCAGAGCAGAACAGGGCAATGCCCACCGAGGCATGTGGACCCTGAGAAGCTGAGAGATGGTGGGGTGCTGGGAATGGACAGATGCAGTATTGAAAGAGAAGAATATTTAAAACTTTCCAGAATCAGCAAAAGGCCCAGAAACATCAGATTAAGAAAAGTGAAATGAGTCTCAAACAAAGTAAATCAAAACAATCTGTCTCAACACAGATTATAGCAACGCTGCTCAAACCTGAGACCTCAAGATAGAGCAACAGTCAAACCATGTACATGGAAAAGAATAGCAATTAGGGTGAAGATGGACCTTTTCTTCAGCAAAAATGAGATTACAGATCACAGTATAACTCCATCACATCGTGAGCCTAACTTGCATACCCACTTGATTATAGAGAAGGGTAAATTGATACTTTCTGATAGACAATGAGGATTTTTCAAGCCTCATGTAAAGAAATGAAGGATATGCTTCTATGCAGGGCAGGAACCAGAGAAAGGAGTACTAGCAGCAGTGAGTGCGAGGAAGAAAATGGGCAGGCCCCTCTGTTCTGCTTTTAGTGATTCCAGAATAGGGTGGGAGATGTAAAGGATTGAACGTGGGGGAAAGCCGAGGCATTCCACGCGTCTTAGAGTTTAGGAGATGTAAGAAGAGATATTTATTAAATGAAGGATGTTTTAAGTAATCACACACGTAGTGTAATGAGCACACAGAATAAAGGCACGGGATCTATGAATTAAGAAAAATACACACAGGGGACAAATGACACACAGATTAGATCATGGCAATAAAAAATAAGAAAAGAGAAAAAGCAATAAAATCAGTGAGCATCTGTAAAATATTTATAGTTCTGTAATGACCACACTCAGGAAAAGGAGATTTGTAGATGCTAGTTAACAAATATTTACAAGAAACACTCTCAAAACACAATACCAAGAGAAATATCAGAACCAAAAAGATGCACCTCACAAATGCTAGCTAGCCAAGCAAACCCAAAAGATCAAATACATCTATTTGCATGTTAAGCAATTAGTAAAGCAACAGCCTAACAATTAGTAAATTTTACCAGAAAAATATAACCACTTTGAGCTTACACGAATATGACAACACAACTTCAAAGATCTAAACTAAACATCGGAAAGTTTATAAGGGAAAGTTGACAATTCCACCATTATAATGACATCAACATGTATTTACAAAAACCAAAGAATAGATGCAGTTATAGACCGGGACTTAGTACCCAGTAATTTAAAGAACATATGCTTTTCAAAAAGCACACAGAGCATTTAAAAAGGCCAGCTGCTAACTATAATCTGAGCAAATAAAAAGGAAATACCACCACTCGCAGTGTAGTGTGAAGAATGTATTTGGTACCCAGCAGTGACAGGTGCACCTCAGCATGATGTGCTGCTCACTTAGTGCCGGAGGATGATGAACAGATGAAAGGCATCCTATCACATTCACCTGTGACCTTCTCACTACTTTATCATTTCTGTGAATCTCTGGTTCACATGCAGATTGCTGGTTGGAACCTTGCCCTATTCTTGTATATAAGAGGTTGAAAGAAATCAGAGAAGCAAGCAAACCTTGCACTCAAGGACCTTGTCATCCATAAATATAAATAGATAACAAAAATGATAACGTGTCAGGCAATGTACTTGAACATGTGAGACATTCCAGGCCAGGATAATGGAGAGAATAACCAAATCTTGCAAGAAAGAAGATGAAAGTGATTGTGTGGGGTTTTGACATATAGATAGAAGTTCACCATACGGGGAACAGTGAACGGGAGGGAACATTGCTGTTTACTGAGAAGCACATGGGGATGAATAACTGGGGACAATACTTCAAGGTGTGACAGCATAGTGGAGGGCCTCGGGAGGTGGGCTCCTGCCTCGGGAGGTGGGCTTGGATGTTGAAACATATTCTTTTCTTGTGAAGGATGTAAAGAGAGTGATGATACAAAGTTACCTCAATCGTATCCAGTGGATCAGGAACCTTGTTGGGGCAAAAGTCAAAATGCAAGGTTCAGTGGTGAGGGAAGCAGCTTCAGTGTTTGCAGCACACAGATAGGGACCCAACTAAAACCACAAGTGCTTCCATAAACGAGGGGCTGCTCATCACAGGATTCTAAAGTTCACTTCTGCCCGGAGTCTACAAAGTCACCCAGCATACCAGCTGTGCACAGTGCTTATCAGCCCCGACTTATTTAACCCATTCTTTTTTCTAACGCGAATCCTATGTCCGAAGACCAAACAAATGCAGGGAGACTTCATGAGGAACAAGTCACTTTCTGTCCTTGCTTAGCTCACACAAGTAAAATAAAATCCAAACGAGGGGAACGTTGAGTTAGACAAACATTATTTTAGGCCCACTGCCCAATTTCCTTTTGAGGATGGGCCACTGTTTATTTTCGGGCTGGTGTGTTATTCTGTTTTCTTTTGGAACCTGAGGAGAGAACAGGCCTCCAGCAAGTGCTGAGGGTGTACTCCGAGTCACGCTGTTTGGGGCTGATGTTCAACATCTGTCATCTCAATAAAGACCCCACACCTTAAAAAGTCACCAAGCAGCCCTTTCCATTCTCTGAAATCTGTTGATTTTCAAAAATATCTTTTAAAGAAAAAGAACATTTTTGAGAACTTGAGGGCAATAACTAAAATACCCTAGACAGGAAGAAAATACTCCAGACAGGAAGAATGTTTGTCCAAGACTATTATACTGGGCATGGTTTGCCTGGAATTCAAAAACCACACCAAACAAGATGGTATTACCAGAGATAAGACATGCTTGACAAATGGTCCAGGAATGGGCACATAATAAAAACAGGAGGAAAAAGAGTTGTCAAGAAAGTTCTGGGCAGACAGCAGGCATCCCCACTTGGCTCTTTCAAGATGAGCAGGATGTTATTGTCTCACATTTGCTGAATCTGGAAGGCAGGTCTCTCCAGTGGTTTTTGGAGCAAATGTTTTGATGGGCCAGCGTAGACACTGCCCAAACATACAATCAACTTGCCCAGACTCCATCTGTAAGCAAATGCTATTTATGATGTGCTGTGGTGAGGTTTCTTATCAGTTCATATCAGAGTTACTCAACCTCATCCTTACTAACATTATTGGTCTAGAAAATTCATGGGTGTGGAGGCAGCTGTCCTGGGATTTATTTTTTCCCCCAGCATCTCTGGCTGTCTACATACCAAAGGCTTACTGTATCCCATAAGGGATGGGCCATAAATGTCTCCAGACATTGCCAAGTGGTTCCTGGTGGGGTTCAATACAAGCTTGAGATCACTGATACAGAACAAAACCATTTTGCCTCTATTGTTCATATTAAAAACAGGAACCTGGTTCTTTCGTTTTACTTGGAAAAGAACTACAGGGCTAAAGCCACTTTCTAGGCTGTTTAATGTGCATAGAAGAGTGGCTTGGAGCTGGCAAAAGATCCTTCTAGACTCAAGTGTCTGAGTTTTGGAGGTCCAGGGTTCACTCTAGGAGGGGAAGCATATTAATCTCAGTCATCCAGAAAGCTAATAGCATGGTCAGAGTGTCTGGGTTTCTGTGGAGCATCGTTTCCACGATTTACTGTGTTTCTCACAAGTGTGTGAAGATGAACTCATGTTTTCCCTTCCTACAGGAGCAGATGAAATTCTGACCTTGAAGTGAACCTTCTCAGATGTAAGGAGATAGCAGAAGGGAGCTTTGCCATCTGTAACAGAGACACTTTCTGCTGAGGCTCGCTGCACAGATGCTGTGAGAGAGCTCCACACTAAGACAGGCTCTAATGGGGCACCAAGGATCCCTAGAGTCATCTATCAGCAGCTGCCTGGGCATTTAAAGCAGGATGAAAGATGTGGACCTAAGGTAAAGCTCAGAGACCTGGCCTTGTTGACAGTACTGCTTATGATGAACTGTAAGCAAGGGCTCAGCTTCATGATCACCATCTCAGCCTCTGAGAGGCTGAAGATTCAGGGTTCCCTGGCTGAGGGAAACCCTCAGACCCTCCTTAGCAAAGGTTCCAAGGCAGAGCTTAAGTAATTTATACCAGAAACTCCAAAGCAGGGACAGAGACAGGGTGATGCACCAGTAGCTGGTCAAGATGCAAGAGCAGGTGCCAGCAGCTGCACATTTGGAAATAGAACTAAAGCATAGGAAAGAGAAGATTTGGAAGGGGAACTATGCTTTAGAGGGGGTTGTGTTCTAATACATCGCTGGGAATGAAGCCTTTCTCTGATCTTCTTGAATTGAGATATTCTCATGCTAATTTTTCCCTCTTATTAACAATTACTTCCTTCGAGGTCTATAGCCACGCCACCCTGAAATTGCTGGATTCTACCTGAACTCAGAAGCTAAGCAGTTCAGACCTGGTGATTGTTTGGGTATGCGAAACATGTGGCTCCCCCATTCCCTGGAGCATGGGCTCCCCTCCTCAGTGAAGTAGACAGAGAGATGAATAGGTCTGCTGTGGGCACTGTCCTGGCCACATCCCTGGCCTCTCTGTATGTTATTGGTAATCTTTGGTATGATGAAAACATCTCCATCTGCAGATATTGTCAAATGTCCCTCTGTGGTCAAAAGCGTCTTGGCTGTGAAGCCCTTGGCAGAAGAGTGTACTGGTGTCTCCTTCAACACTTTCTGGCACCTGGCACACAGACAGCCTGTATTCTGTATTGGTGGAATAAAGGCACAAATGGCTGAAGAGCTCTCTTCTCTGGAAAGTTTCAAAAGGAGTCCTCTAGTATGAATCGTGACCACTGGTGCTCACTCTCCTGCCCCAAACAAAACACAAAGGACTTATTTCTCTGGGTGGAAAATGTCAGAATCTGGCATTTAGTCATTTGGAATAGTCCTTTTGAATTTTGTGTTCTTCGGATCTAAATAAAGTCCATAAAAATTTAAAATCAGTTAAGGACTTGCTAGGGTCAGACTCTATCCTGATAATTGACACTGTGAAGCTCCGTGGCTAAGTCATGTCCTGGTGTGGCTTAATATGGGTGCCCTGGTAGGATTTGCATCAGAGCCCTCCTCCCTCCTGGGCTCTGCTGGTCTGTGAAGGGTTTGCGGTGATAGTGACAATGACATCCTAACATGCACATACAGACTAGCTAGGTGGGAGACAGGCTCTAAGTCAGACACTTGTCCTCATGAGGACCCTCTCTAAAAATGGTGTGCACACTTGATTGAAAATCCTGCTGTGAACACAACTCCTTTAGATCAGTGTTTTTCAACCTTCTTAATGCTGCAACCCTTTAATGTTGTAGTGATCTTCAACCACACAATTTTTCTGTTGCTACTTTATAACTGTAATTTTGCTACTATTATGAATCATAGTGTCAATATATGTGTTGACACTATCTGATTAGGTAACCCCCGTGAAAGGGTCATTCACTCCCAAAAGGGATCTTGACCCCTAGGTTGAGAACCACTGCTTTAGATGCAGGTGTCACGTGACTAAGTCCCAACAGATGTATAGCTTGGTCCTCATGTGGGACCTCAAACACAGGGGTAGGGGCTGCTCTGACTGCTGCCTGCCTTTGGATCCATTTCCCTTAACTGGATGGCCTTGTCAAGCCTCAACAGAAGAAGACATGCCCAGTCCTACTACAATTTGACACGCCAAGGCGAGTTCATCTACAGAGGAGGTCTCCCCTTCCTCTGAGGAGAAAGGGAAGGAGGCATAAGGGGAGAGAAAGGGAGAGGGTGGGACTGAGAGGGCGGAAGGGGGGGAAGCTCTGCTCCAATTAGTGTGTAAAGTAAATAAATTAATGAAAAAAATGAAATGGGACAATTGGATTAAGTTACCACTGAGACAAACAAACTCCTCCTTTTATGCTAAGTACAGTTCAGATCTTAAATGTTACCCCTGAAACTCTTGTATTGGAGGTTTGGGCCCCAGTGATGGTGCTACTGGGAGCTGGTAGAGACTTCAGGCGGTAGAAGTTTCCTTGTTGGAGGGAGTTAGATCATTGGGCATGTGTCCTTCTGAGGGGATATGGGGACTCAGCCTTTTTCTGTTTCTGTTTTCTTCCTGGCTGCCTTGAGGTAAGCATCTTTGCTCTAACATGTATCTTAATCCACGATGTTGTCTCACCACAGGCCTAGAAATGACAGATGCTAGAGACCACGCACTGAAATCTCTGAAGCTATGGACCCAAAAATAACCTTTCTTCTTTTTAAGTAGATTTATTTCAGGTATTTTGTCATAGGGATGGAAAGCTGACCAATACAGGCCCTATATGTAGAGCAATAGTAGTTAATCACAAAGACCTAAGATAGGGCCTTTGAATAACTTCCTATATAGGTTTATCAGGAACCAGATGACTTATAGACAAAATATAGCATGTGTCTTAGAAGCAGAAAGAATCCCTGCAAGACTGGAGTGGAGGAGGAGCCAGGGTCTATTGATTATTCATGACAGATTTCAGGAGAGAAATCAATGGAATTACACAACAGATAGGAACAATGAAACGAGAAACAGGGCATAGGAGTGTGCTAAAGATGAACACTTCCTTGTGAAAGTTGCTAAGGGGCATTCCTAGCTCTGAAATGGCACGGTGGTCATAGGCCGTCTTGCCCAATGGCTCTGTTGCCCTGTCTTCACATTCCTAGTACTATTTTAACATGGTACCTCACATTTTTTTGTTTTGCATAGGGCCACACCTATTGTACAGAGAGATCTTTCTAACCACATGTTTTAATGTGAGCTAATAGCCATCAAACCACAGAAAATAGACATTTCTGATGAAACACTCTGATGAAGGTCATCCAGCTGCACTAAGATCCTCAGTGTTCTTACTGTGTCTCTTATTCATGAAGACATGCTTAATAAAGAGACCATGAAATTTCTTCACTTTCTGTCAGACCAATGAAGCATCAATAGGAAAAAAGAAATTGATGAAAACCTTAAAGGTGTTAAATGATTAACCTTTAACAGTGGTATCCACTGACACTTTGTAGACATTAGTAAACATCTAAAGATCTTGTTCTGTGGCCTGCAAATGGCAGGCTTGAACTAGTGTGTGGAAGATGTAGATGTACCCTCAGGATGAGGAAGAGGTCCTTCTCCCCCAAGGCTCCCCAAAATATCAATGAAGTCCTTGGAATGGGCTGCACTATATCTTGAAGTATGATTGCGTCCTAACCTTTGGTCACTGAGCATGCGGCATCCCGGAAGAGATATAATTAGACAGAGGTTGTATTGGCCTAGCATAGCCCTACCTTAACGAAAACATACAAAGACAAAGATGGTAATATGAAGTGATGGAGACAGGAATATGAGTCAACGGGACCCCAACCGGCGTTAAGCATCTCCAGGAGATACTGCGACCATAGGGCATTAGGCATACAGCAATGGGCTGCAGACTCTGGCATTTAAAACTGAGAAGATAACTTGCTGTTGTTTTAAGTTACCAAGTTTGAGGTTATTTGTTATGGCAGAGCCAGGAGCTTACTGGAGTCCTCATAGATAAGACAAACTTTTTGAAAACTATAGAAAATACACAGTGGAATGCAGGCCTAACAATGTTAATTCTTAATCTACTTTTTAAACAAATGAGGGACATTCAGGTAAGTGGTCAAATTCAGTTGGAGAAATAGCATCATTAGACTTCAGTTTGTTCTCTGTTACACATATTTAAGAGGAGTGGAAAGAAAATGCTGGAAGGCAAGTAGAGCCTACGGAAGTGATGGCATAAAATAAAAAAATATATGCACAAAGAAAACCAAACCCAAAGACAGAGAAGCGTGAGACCCACAACAGGATGAATAATGAATAGTAAAGGTGTACATCAAATGAATGGGACTCAAGGGACTCAAGGGACAGACATGTGACACATTTACATACATCTTTTTTAAAAAATCAAGTTTAGTGAGCTCGATACAAAGAAAAGCAGTGGGCATAGCAGTAACAGAAGAGCTCACAGCTGATTAACCTGTATTCTTTAAATTCTGCAGTGCCCCCATTTTATAGGTGAGGAAACTGAAGCCAAGAGACCTCAGCTCATTGCAAGAAATTATGGAGTGGTCATGAGTACATATCTTCAGCAGCCTTGCTGTGTGTGGATGGCACGAAAGGACATGGATTCAGGTTGCTGGGGTTTAGGGATTTGCTTACCTGAAGAGTTTTTTGATACTTGCCACAGGTGCACTAAAGAGACTATTCTATCTACAGAAGAGTGTTCCCCCTGCCAGCCAGACAAAAGAGTGGAAGCTTTTTCTATTCCTCTATAGACAATTTCCATTCATGTTGGAGTCTTCATTTCACTATTGTCTTTGAGTGTACTAGATGCAAGGGGCTCTAGAAAACCCCAGCTTTGAGTGAACCAATACAGCATTAGCAAGCAGTTTGAAAAGTACTTAAGTATTGCATGAAGTGAGGTATGACTCTAAAAGCTTTTGCATTTGTTTGGACTTTCTTTCCACGCAGTGTTGTTTGAAAAGCAGGCAGCAGCTATGCTCTGTTCTCTGGAGCACCTGAGAAGGGCACTTTCCCATTGTTGTGTAGCATTGAGAGTTTCTGTTCATTCCCCATCAACAAGTTCCTGAATATGGCATGAATGAGAATCTCCTTGCACCCCAGGAACAGACATGACTGGGGAAGGAGGCTTGCTGGGAGGTGAGGTGGCAGGCTCTGCCGACAGATCCCTATCTCAGGTAAGAATTCAGACAGGCGAAAGCCAAAGCTATGTGCTGATAAGTACAAAACCACAAGTGTCCATTCTTGCTATTCAACAATAACCCAATGATATATATATACATAATTATCTTCCAATAATAAATCAAGAAAGACCCAGACCACAATCCATTAGAAGTCAACATAAATAAAAAGCGAAGTAAAATTAAGGTAGAAAACACAGATTACAAGTAGTTAGTGGGACCCTTGGTAAAAGCCTGCTCTCTTCAGTTAGTGACTCCCTCCTAACAGCCCCATGGCTGTATTTACAGCTTGGACCTGTTTTTAGAATGTGTTTCCAACATTCTTGTAGTCAGTTGAGGTAAGGAAGAGGGTACGGGACAGAGGGTGGAAGGAATGAGTAACAGCACAGTAAATGCCTCCTCCAGTGCCAGTTGCTCACTCTGAAGATAGAGGCAGGAACAGTAAAATTGAAGCCACAATTAGCAGCCGCAGCTCCCCCAGGGCTTTAAAGGTTTTAAAGATGTCTGTATAAGCCACAGAAGAGAGGCATGTTCCTGTCTCATGGATCTGCCCTGGGACAATACAATATATTCTGTTTGTTTTTTCTCTCTTTATGGCACACTGAGTGCTTTGTTCTTCTACCAGTATACCTGGGGTACAAAGTTAGGAAATCCGATTCAGTCATCCTTTTCAAAGTATCTTAAAAGAAATTTCCCATTCAGAGATCTAAGTTCAAACAGCTTGGCATTGGTTTTGAAAGTACCAATAACCTGTGTACACATGTTTTTAGCTCATGGGGTATATCCACCAAGAAGCTATTTCATACTAAGATACTAAAACTGCATCTTTGGAGCAAAGTCATTGGAATTTTGGAGAGGAAGGAAAGGGATTTGCAAATCCAGCAAGACCCATCCTGGGCGTCCACAGGATACCCAAAACAGGGGTTTCTGCCAAAAGTCAGGAAAATACTGTCTTAAGGAAAGAGGCGATCACAGAGGTTAAAATAGAAAGTCAAAGGAGGAAATAAATGTGGACATTTCATGCTCCAAATCAGACCTGTTGTTATTCAGTAATGGAGAAAGATTAAGATGGAAAACACCCCAAGAACACAGCTCTGCGTCGCAAGGCTAAGTCTATAGGATTGAAGCTTCTATTCCTTCCTTAAAGGATAGCAGGCAAAGGCCTGAGCTTCCTGCTCTCTAAATCCAGAAGCAGAGAGACAGACCAGACTAACTTGAATAGAAATGACTAGATATACAAATATCCTTAGGAAGCGCTGATCCTTCCTAAGCTTCAGCAGAAATGGTTCCCTTTCCCTGCTGTCCAATCTCATTCCCACAGTAAGTGGTCTCCGAAGGAAAGCAGAAATCAACAGAGAAGGGCAAGCCCCAGTTTGATTCTCCGCCTATTCTTTTCTTCCTGAATTCTGCATCTGAGGAACCCCAAGATTTATATATCATCACCGCTTTACTGAGGCAAATCTCTAGCATGGCCCTGCTCTTCCTCCCCACAGCAGCTCCCCAGTGTCACAATTTGTCATTGGCTTCCTCTATGGATACTTCTTGGACAACATAGCAAGACAAAAGAAACGGGCCTTAACTTTCTGGTGACGGCTCACATCTAAAGCTGGTCTAAAATGAAGATAGTACATGGAAAAAACCACTTAAAACCCCACCGGGTCTCTATATCTTTTTGTTTAGTCTGGAGGGCAGGGTCAAGCTTAGCCAGGCTGTGAGGTGCCCCTGACCCTAAAGCACACACACACACACAAGCTAGTGAATGTGTTCTCTCATGACATCTGCAGCTGTCTACACAGAAACAAGCTCCTTAGAATCACCGAGAACAAAAGACAGAACAGCAATCATGAACTGGACAACTGTTTGCACTGTCCCGTGGACAGCAGTGACCCCACTTCGGGGCGGAAAAGTACTGCTAGGTTTTGTGCAGAGCATTTCTAAGTGCCACTGACTGGGCATCCTCTGTTTCCTTCTCACTGGGCATGGAAGACTGAAGAGGAAGTGGGCCTGGGTCCCGGAACTAAATCAATACCCATGCAGGTATGATGGGCAGCAGTGCAGAGCCAGCTGCTCCAGCCTCCACTTTGACACAAGGCAGCAGAGCAGGGTTATGTGGAAAACCAAGGAATTTGCTGCCTCCTGCCTTTATGACCAGATGGAAATCATCAAGGATGATTCCTCTGCCACCCCCTTCTCACAGCAGCAGAAAGGATGCAGACTCTTACCTTGAAGTTGTGTGTCTTCTCATAGTTGAAGTGGTTGTCGTTGTGTGTGAGGGCAGCTCTTCGGACCAGTGAAGAGATCTGTGAACAGGCAAAGAGCTTGAGAGGAGACCAGAGAAAGCCACCTTTGAGTCCCACCTTTACCCCAAATGCAATGGCCAGCAGCTCTTGGCGCTTCCTGCTCTGCTTGGATTTCCGAACCACAGTGCATTTTCTCTCATTTTCCAGCCACAATTCCTGAGAGAACATTGTGCTTGGATCTCAGCTCTTCTGGGCTTCTCCTGTGGAAGCTCTCTGTAGCCAGCAGGGTTCAGGGACTGCTGCTAATGTTGGGCAGCAGACTTGAGGCAGCTGTGTTCTGTCTGTAGAGGCCTGAGAGGCATGTGACCTGGAAGGGACTGGTTGAGTGATGGAGGGGGCTCTGGCCGAATAGGGATGGGCCTGCTTTGTGCTGTTTCTTAAGGCTGGCCTGGAACAATAGCACACATTCATATATAGTAACTCCCAGAATATCCAGTCAGCACAGGGGATCCAAGGAGGCAGCAAAGCCTGCAGCACACACAGATACGTAGACATAGACAGACAGACAGTGACACACACACACACACAGACACACACACAGACACACTCAGAGCCAGGGTCATTGTGATGTTCAAAGTCAAAGCGGTATCCAATGATTCTGGTCCTATGAACCTCATTCTGGGCTGACCTCCGGCAGACTAAACCTTTAAATCCAGATGATTCTTTAATCTAAAAGTGATACAGTCACATCTCTTTTATAAAAGCTGTCTGGTACTTGAAAACCTTATCTTCATTCTTACATTTACTGAACTGCAACAGTCTGAGTCCAAGCAGTTGATGGAAGAAATGCAAAGCATTTGGTTCTGGGCTCAGCCAACTCCGAGGTGAGAAGGCGAGAAGCAGGCTGCCACACGGCAGGACTCTTCCTCTGAAATCCCACAACTTTACCAAATCCCCTTCACTAAAACCCAAACATCACTTGTTTTTCTATAAAACAAAGCATCTCAGATGAGCATTCTGTTAGCACCCCAGACTACCTTTACCCCTGTTCGCTTTTAAAAGCACTGGATGGTCTCCTTTGGGATCACACATTTTGGTCTAGGTCTCTCCATTAATAGAAGTGAGAATTGTGATGTCATTAATGCAGCTAATGTCAGACAGACAGTAAAAGCAATACTTTAGGAGCTAGAAAGCAAGAGAATGCAGATGGCTAGATGAGCAGAGACATGGATGATTCTAGAATTTCATCCTGTGTAGCATGAGACCTGGCCTGGGGTCGGAGCGGAGCCCCTCCAAGCTGCCCTGTGTTGATTCATGAGACGAGTCATTCCTCTCTGAGTCTTCACTTTCATGCCCCATCATTTCACTTGGTTCAGAAGTCCATTCTCCCATTTCACCTGGCTGCGTTTTATCTGAAACAGCAGCCGATGTTTCTGTCACCCACAGGAACTTACACTGTGCCAGGCAACACTCACAATGTACTGAAGTGCATTTACTCACTTCATCTCCAGCAGATGGTATGAGGGCTGGGGTATTTATGCCCATTTTCTGGACAAAAATACTGAGGCACTGAGAGGTAACATAATTTGCTGAAGGACACACATCCCACATCAGTAACAGAATCAAGACTAGAGTGGAAAACATCTGCTTGCAGCCCCTGAGCTCTGGAATACGGTACTCAGCTGCTATATCTTGTATCCGCATTCCCAAATATTCTACCTTAGACACTAACTCTGCCTCCTCCTACAGTTCTCTCATAGTCACTGTGATCAGTACAGCCGCTCCAAACCCCCTGCCTTGCTTTCCCTGTGTTCAGAAAATGCCAGGCTTCTCCACACTGAAGCATGTGTTGGCATCGTGAGCGTTCACTTCTCCATGCTGAAGCATCTACTGGCATTGAGAACCTTCACTGCTCTCAAGATACAGCTCCTCTCCTCTTCCCTCACAGATCCTAGAAAATCTCTTCTCTGGCATATTCAACTTCTCCATGTGGTAGCTCATGTTCCCCTTAAGAGTCTTACCATGCTTAAACACACCAACATTTGATTCTAATTCCAAGGCCACCTCTGCAGAGAAAATGTTCCCAGACCTCCCACTGGAGTAGCCCTCTGCCTTCCGGGGTTCCATTCTTCATTGCATTTATCACTGTCTTGTATTAGAGGGATCAGTGACCACTGTGACCCCCATTAGACTAAGAATTCAGGAAATGCCCTGTGCCCCATCACCTTTGGCTCTCCCTGCAAGTCTCTAATGGGATTCCTTGCTATAGCCGCCAATGAACAAATAGAGCCCTGGCACATGAAGGAAGCCAGAAGTCTAGAGAACCAACTGTGTCCCACAAGATCTCACATTCATTTTAAGATCATAGCTGTCCCAATGCCCAGCTTCTAAGGACTAGGACCACCCAAGGCTGTTCTCTCCCTAATGGCTCCTTTCCTGGATCTGGTCTTAAAGTTCCGATGTCCCCGAAGGAGCTTAATGGAGGTTCGGTATACCTTACAAGTGTTTTCAGGCTTAGCCTAAAGGTAAAAACTTGGAGGCCAAGGTAAAAGATCTTTTTTCAAACCTTCATTGCTAGTAAATGAACAGAGACCCTTGGATGCAAGAACTAGTTCTTCATTGTGTGATAGGCAAAGTGTCTGATTATACCATTTGAGAATCAGATTAAATAACCCTTTATATGGCAAGTGGGCAGAAGAGTGTCTCCTCCTCCTTGTGGTGTATTGCTGGTTGAATATGAGATTTAATTTGTTCTCTCTTGTGTGTGTCTTACTTGTAGCTAGCATTTTTTATTTCTATTCACGACAGTGACTTCTTCTTCAGATAGTCTCCAGAGCTTTTACCCAAACACAAGACGCCTTCAGCCACAGACAGGCACCACACAGTTTTTCTATATGAGTCTTCTTTACAGGGAGTACCAGCTTCCCAGGAGAACGGCAGCTTCAGAGATAACCCCATGTCACCCTTTTACTACAGACAAATGCTTACAAGAATCTCTCGGGACCCTCACTGCACCCTACCCCCCAGGAAATGCCTCCCACAGGGCTTTATCTGCACATCACAGGAAGTTCTTCAGTCTTTACATCCTCCGAGGCACTGTCCCCAGCACACATTGGATGCTGACTGAAATCTCCTGATCAACTCTCGCCTATACAGAGATCAGGCACTTTCTCTGTATGTTCTACTCAAACCTGGGCTTCTCCCTGGACTGCTGACATTTGGGCCAGCTCAGTGTTTGTCCTGAGGGGCTGTTCTGTTCTGTTTGGCAGCTTGTGTTCTCTCTTCACTAGATGCCCGTAGACACCCTTCTGTGATCGCTGAAGGACATTGCTGAATACTGCCTGGTCTGCCTCCTGTGGGGCTTGCCTGGCTTACATCAATACCATAAACATTTAAGTGTGCTTACTACATGCCAAGTCCTGCTCTAGATACATTTCATGTTTGAATTCACTAAAGATTTAGACGTGCAGTATTGCTCTAATTCCTTCCATTCTACAGATGAGAACACGGGAACAATGCGCTTAAATTCCAAGGTCTCAAATCTGGCAGGCAGGCAATCTGTTATAACTAACGAAGTCTAGGCTTCCCCTTCGAAGACCAAATTTTATTTTATTATATTAGATACACAGAACACAGATATACCATTTGGCCACTTTAACATAAGCAGACTGGCGTATGGTATGGAGAGCCTTTTGCCCTCCCCATGTCCTCTTAGAAGAAACTTCTACTAAAGATATCTTAGGCGATTAAGTGCAGCTATAAATACATGATGGACACGCTCGATAGATCCAGCTTTCCCCTCCTCCTATAACGAGGATTGGAATCCTATGTTTGGAGTCTTTGTTGTTCTTTTCCGTGTTCAGGATCTCGCATCTCGGCAGGTGTCCAGTAACAAGAAAGCAATGGAATGTCAGATGAAGAAGAGAGGAAGAGTAAGCAGCTAAGAAGATGTGGGGAGCAGACGCTGGGGCACTTAGCATTACAGAGGAAGTGGGGACCTTAGAAGCTTTTGAGATCACTGGCTGCTTCCCCACTCACCCCTGACAAGCCCACCTCTGTCTCCAGCAGTCATGACCCTCTGCCTTACCTCAGGATTTCTGAAGTAGCGATTTACCATTGGCTCATTATTTTCCTACCGACCGCCAAGTGTGTCCCGTTGATGCATTTTAACGAGGCGTGTTGAAGAGAGTCTGACCCTTGACTCCATCCTGTGTTTGTACTCCCCGGCCCTTTATACTTCTTTGCCTAGTTGTCTGGCTCCCTGAAGTGTTTACAATCCAAGCTACATTCATCCACGATCACTAGCCTGACTCTACTGCTTTTGCTGCCTCTTGGCAGTGCAGGAAATGAAGCTCCTGATTACACATGCTGGTCAGGGAGCCACAAGGAGCGGTCCCTAATATCTAAATTGGTGTTAGTGCCAATTAGAGTATTTATCACTGGTTCATTTTTTTCCTACAGACCCCAAGTGTGCCCCAGTGATGTCTGAGGAGAAAATAGTTGATGACTTATTAAAGGTCTGAATGGAGCCAGTGAGTCTATTTCCAGCACTCTCTTAGGCAGCTCTGAAGATAAAGATTTAAATAGACATGTGAATGTGCACGTGTGTGTGTGTGTGTGTGTGTGTGTGTGTGTGCTCGAGTGGAGAGGCAGAGGCACAGAGAGAGTGGAAGAGAATGAGAGAGAAACAGAGATGGAGAGACAGACAAACAGAGATATTAACCAAGCAATATTGAAAAGTGAGAAAATGCTAAGACATTCAATACAGGAAAAAGGTGGATGGATGATGGTCCACCCAGCATTATATACCATGTAATGGGTTATCACACACACACTAATCAAAGTGATCAACGTAACCTCAGACGAGAGGTCCACCCCCCAGATTATCAGGGGAGGAGCAGTCTGCTGAACCAGAGTCAGGCATATTATCCATTTTAGTAAATGAAATGGATCAAAATATTTCTCTTACCCCAAACTTTGGAACATAAGCAACAGTATCTCTCAGTGGAGAATTATCACAGGCCTCTAGTTTCTTCTATATTTTTTGGCATTTTCTATAATTATAGCTTAGTTTTATTAAATAACAATTATTTTTAAAAACTATATTGTATGGCTTTGTTAGTCATGTGGGTATATGGTAAGGACTTGGCATTCATTCTAAAATTTCTTTTTCTTTGGGAGGAAGAACCCAGGCTCTGTGGCCCCTTACCACATAGTTACTGAACAAGATCTAGAAATAGATTCAAGTCCTAATTCTCCTGTCTGAAACTCACAGTGCTCCTCACAGATATAGAGTTCCCTGGGAGCATCAACCACACCCTCTGATACCCTGGTAACACTTTCACCAGGCCTGAGAATCTGCATCCCTAACACTCCCCCAGAAGATGCTGGTGTAGCCAGCTCTGGGACCCCTGACTTATGCTTTTCACTCAGCCTTTGGCCTTATCTAATAAGAACGACATGGGGCAACATAGTCCCCCACATCTTCTGAAGGTTCCACCTCAGAATGATCAAACCCAGCTTTCTGAAGAGAGAGCCCAGTGCCTTACAGATCTCTCAGGGAAAGCAATGTGCATTTGAATCGTGAGTCCTTACTCACATGCATATCAAATGCTTCAACTTATGCAGACTATTAGAAAATATGAAAGGATTAAAAAAATTGCTATTGAAGACATGGTGCCTCCCCAAAGGAATCAATATCTTTCAAATATCAAATCACATTTCTATGTATGCCACTCCATCTCACCCCCTATTGACTCTATTGACTCTTAAGATAAAAGCAAAATTCCATACCATAGTTTCCTACAGGGGTGGTCTGGCCCCTGCCACCTGCTCAGCCTTTCCTCTCACCACTTCCCTGATGTTTCCTGGAGGACTAATAACCAACCATACACCTAGCAGTGTGGTTTTGAAGTTATAAATCATGAGCCCCCTTCCCCCAAGCCAGCTGGCTTTGTGAGCTCAGGCTCTCTGCATACTTCCCATCACAATTAAAGGCCATGTCATGTCACTTGGCACCTACTCAGTGCAACTTAACCAGCTCCTCATTGCATCTTACCCAAATTAATGTTCACAGGCAAACTCTCTGAAGGTGAGGAGACCACCATAGAGGCTTATTACCGTCACTTTCAAACACTGATACAAAATCCAGGGTCAGTGATCTTTGGGGTTTCTTCTGGATTGTGGTGTCTAGCTGTGGTCATTACAAAAGGAAGCACTGGAAATGGGGGTGGGGACCTGTGTGTAGGTCAGGCCTAGAGTCAGGAGGCCTAAGGAGTAAGACTAGGTAGATTTGGAGCTTGAGTAATGTACATTGGAAGTAAGAAATATAGATCTATCTATCTATCATGTATCATCTACTTATCAACTGTCTAATTTTGATGCCTTTCTTCTTATTAGCAAAGTAGAATTGATGTCATTATTCTCACTTTTTAGGCCAGTAGGCTATGATGTTGAGGTATGTCCTTGGAGTTAGGCTCAGGAACCTTGATGACTTTTCCCAGGGAAATCCCTGGATTCCCAGTGTTACAGATGAGCAATCTACTGACACAAGGACTAATTTCCCCTCTCCTTTCCTGAGAGCTCTTTAGAATAAAAAATTCCAATACTTAGAAATAATAAACCTGTGGTATATCTATGGACTCTACTCTAGCATGCTGCAGGCCTTGGCTGGGCCCCCAGGAAAGCTGTATTTTGTGAAAAATGAATACACTCACTTTTCAGCAGTGTTTTTAGTTCACCACCCTATATCAAGATGACTTCTGATTCTATAAAGAGCCAGCATGCTCTCTTCTCTGTGGCTTTACATGGTACACTAGGCAGCCCATGTTCTTTGAGCTCTAACCCACTAATCCCGTTGCTGTAACTGAGTGTGCTGAAGGCCTGCTGCACTACTGAGAGAGATAGGGGGAGAAAGTTGGGTCTCTGGGGTTGTGCCCCTGAAGTAGACATTAAGACCTGGAGTCTTCCTTCTCTTTGCATCCTGACTCCCACGTGAGCAACTTTGCTCTACTATGCTCTTTCTCACCTTGCTATTCTGCCCCAGTACAGGCTAGAAACAAGGGAGCCAAGTAACCAGAAACCAAGATCTCAGCAACCATGAGCACAAATTTTTTTCATCTTAGGCACTTTCTCATAGTAACAGAGAGCTATTGCACTTGCCCAGAACTAAGAACACTTAGCAATGTGCTGCAGACATTCATTCCCAGAGGAAATGCCTGGGCCGAAGCTCCTGAGGTGTGTTTGGTTGGTTTTCACTCTCTGTGGAGCACTCTTTTACACTGTTTGTGGCTGTAGAGTGGCTATAAGACTGTATGCCTACTATATGTGATTTCTGTATATAATTCATGTACCATCCAGAAGCTATGGGGGCTTCCATGTGTATGTTGAGGGACTCCAGATTCAGGGATTTCCATGATGATTTTGGCTGTGGGGTTTTAGAGTTAACTTCCCATTCCTGTGGACAAGTGAAACACCAGAAATCTGGAATGAATGAAGACCAAATTGCTGAGCAAGAACCAAAATAGTGTCTTTTCTTTCATCAACACTACTAATCCAGATTGCTTGAACCCATGGACACTGAGCACTCTCTCCTACTCTGAAACAAACCCTCCTTGTTCTCCCTAAGCGCTGCCTGGAGTGTTCAACTTGTTGCTTCACTTGTGGATTCTGTGTCTGAAAGAAGAGGGAGACAACAAAGTCAACCAAGTCACTAGACTGCAGACTCATCCCACAATTATGGAAGAACTGAGAGAGGCCGGGGTAGGCACCTGCACCCTTCCCATCCTAGCTAGAGCTCAACCATACTGCTTCCAATGTATACATCTAAGCGTCTGGTTTCATACCTAACCCAGCTCATGCCTGGAGCTGCTGCCAACCTCCAGTCCTGTGGCATGTAGTCCCAGGAGGTGAGACCTTGGTTCTGATGGCACAGGCCCAGGTGCTACCCTGATCATCCTCTAGGATCAATTTGGAAGCACGAGCACCAAGAAAGGGTTTCAAGCTCCTCCTAGAAGTTGCTTCACTTTACTGAGCACAGCTTTCACCCTACACTAAACCTCAGCATGCAGCAGGTAGCAGTTGGATTGCTCATACAAGGACGTAATTGCGGTCTCTTCTAGATAACCTGTCCGCTGTTTTTACGGAGACCAGTGTCAAAGATGTTGGCTACCAACTGATGTTTCCTAGACATTTTGATGTAGGAACAAGTATACTCCACACTATGGACAAAGCACTTGGGTACACCTCACAGCTCACACACGTCAGCAGACAGTTGACTTGGAGAGGGCAGTTGGGTGGATAGCAATGAGCTTTATATCAGAAGCTGTCCTTAAAGGAGATCTTTCATCATCTTAGCCAAATTTCTCCAGTGCTGAACCTACTGAAGTATGGCAGGGTTATCTTAAGGGAAATAGAACACTGAAGCTCCTTAAAGGCATGGCATAAACTGTTAGGGACTATGATGCAAAAGCTAATCTACAAGCAAGCCATGTGCAGTCTGAGGGGAGCAGCTGCCAGCCAGTGCCCAGCTGCTGTTGTCCCCTTCTTCTCTGTCCTTCTCATGTTCCATATTTGTCTCCTCTCTTTGTAGTTTTGTGTTGTCACATGACTCCTCACCTCTGGCCAAAAGATTAATTGCCTTAAGGGTTTTATTACAAAGTAGAACCCAGGTGTCCTCCTCTGACTCTTGCTCTGTCCCTGTCACTGTTACTTAGTCAAGCTAGATAAATTTCTCCTGGAAGCTATACAGTTACCAAATTGCATTTTTTTTTTTTTTTTTTTTTTGGTGACTAAGGAATGGCAATTTTCAGAGCATCATTGCAGAATGTGTCTGACGGAGCTCTGGGTGTTTAATATAACATTTTCTTTGCTCTGCAGGTGGAGTATGCCTGTCTTTGTCTAAAGGGGAAAAAATGAAGGTAACCCACTGGTTTCTGTGTGTGAACAGTCACAGATTCAAATGACAGAGATGCTTGTTAAATAGCTTTTCATTTTTGTCACAAATAAAAACATCTCCAATCCCTACTGTGCTTTGTACAGTGAACACTCACCCAAACAAAACAGTCTTTGATGCCACTCCCAGCTGTGCAGCTGAGACTCACCCAGTATAGAGGACTCAGTTATTCTGAACTGCATATAGAGACTTGTGCATTCCACATAGAATTTCAGCTTATTTCTGGCCCTGTATTGGTTGGAGACTGGGATTTTCAGCCTCTACTATTGGGTAAAACCAGTATAACACCAAGTCTGTGGCCCTTCTTGTCTTTCTTTTCCCCCAGGAGAGTTAGAGTGAGGTAAAGTTCCATGACCACAGCCGCGGCTCCTCTGTGAAGAGCACGGGTCACACCAACATGCAAGGCCAACTCTTCCAGGATAAGACAGTCCATTCTGAAAGGACCACAAGTAATTTGACCTTGGCCCCTTTTTAAGGCAAGAAAATTATTCTTGTCTGAACTGCACAAACTGATCTTGTCCCTTCTCTTCTTCAGCCTGTCTTTCTAAAGTAGCTATTGTTTATCAAGCACAGAGTTACATAAGTGAACAAGAGAGAGGGTTGCCAGTAAGCAGACAGTAAACACAGCCAGTGATGTGCTAGAAAGCCACTACAGAGAAATGGAGCAAGGTCTTAAGGGCTAGGAGATGCTCAGTAGCTGTTGGGTAACAAGTCTGCAGTACAAAGAGAGGACAGGAGTGTGAGTCCAAAGAAGCCACAGACAATCAGGTGTGCAGCACACATCTGTAATCTCAGCGCTCCTATGGGATAAGAGGCAGAGAGAGGAGACTTCTTAAAAGCTTGAGTCAGTTAGTCTGGTGAGCATCAAAAAATTGAGAGCCTGTCTCAGAGTAGAAAGCCAGGGCTGACATCCAAGGTTGTCCTTTGACCTCCACATCCATGCAGGGCACATGTGCACACACACACATACACACATATGCACTCATATACACACACACACACATATACATGCACCCACAGGTACACTCACCCACATGCACATGCACACATACACACATACACACATACACACTTGCATATGCACGTGTGTACACACACACACACACACGTATGCACTCAGGCATACACAGGCACACACAGCCACATGTAGACACACCTATATGCATACATACACACATGTAGAGTACAGGTAGTAGTGATTGAGATGTTGTAAACTTAGAAACGGTGAAGGGCTCCTTTGCTAAGATTTTCTTGTTAGCAGCAGAGACTGAAGCTAGGCTGGCTGGATTGGAATTTCAGCTTCAGCTCCCACCACCACCACCCCCACCCCCCGGTGGAGAAATTGTGCCAAGTGTCTTATCTCTTTGTGCCTCATTTTTTCAAGGTTCCATGCACACCACAATTGTAGGAACCCGACAAAAGATTAAAGGGGCAATTTAAGTTCTGCTGACTATTGTGTGCGTGTTAGGTGCATGCTCATGGAGGCCTTGAGAGTCTTCCTCTATTGCTCTGCTCCATGGTTTCTTTATACACACACACACACACACACACACACACACACACACAGACACACACACACACACATACACACACACACACACATAGTCTTTCATTGATACTGGAGCTCAACAATTTTGTAAGATGAGCTGATCAGGAGGCTCCGGATCTGTAGGGCTCCATATTCCAGTGTATACAACTAAATCTGGCCTTTTAACACGGATCCTGGGTTCTAAATCCAAGTTCTCATGCTTGTTCAGTAAGCACTTTGCTGACTGGCCAACTTCTGGCTACCATGCATGAAGGCATCACATTTATTTACCTAGTTATTTTGAGTTATTTTGTGGCAAAGTTCGAAAATTCCATGTATATCCCTATCTTGCTGGATTACATATTACCAGTGTTTCAAACCGATTAGTATTTTTGAGATTTGTCTGTGCCCATATAAAACCAATAAATAATGTATGGAAGACTCAATGCTTAATGGCAGGATGGTTGTATCCATCAAAATAGAAAACACAGTTAGATGTCTGCAGCACAGTAATGGCTCAGCAGAGTTATGCATTCTGATTAGGCTTAGCCAAAAGTCCTGCTTACCCTAAATAATACACACACAAGAAGATGGACATTGGTCTTGTCTGTCGTCCTGGATGACCTTGAGATGGGTAGATATGGATATTACCATCTTGTCTCCTAAATAATGAGTCATTCAGGGCTAGTGGATGAGGATTATTGCCACAGACAACAGTCCTTCAGTTGTGTTAATCCCAAGCAGGGTCTACCACCTGTGGTACTCCATGCCAGGTTGTGCTCCAGAAGAACGTGGGCACGGTGCTGGCTAGTTTTATGTCAATTTGACATAAGATGAGTCATTTGGGAAGAAAGAACTTTAATTGAGAAAATGGTCCTGCCAGAAAGTCCCTGTGGGGGTACTTTGGGGGAATTTCTTAGTGATTGATGGGGGAGGGCCTGGCCCATTGTAGGTGGTGCCAGTCCTGGGAAGGTGGTCCTAGAGTATATAAGAAAGCAGGCTGAGCAAGTCACAGAGTGCAAACCAGTAAGCAGTGCCCCTCCAAAGCCTCTGTATCAGTTCCTGCTTCCAGGTTCCTGCCCTACTTGAGTTCCTGTAGCATCTTCCCTCAGTGACAGAGTGTGCTACAGAAGTGAAGCCGAAATATACCTTCTCCTCCCCATGCTGCTTTTGGGAATGGTGCTTATCACAGTAATGGGAAGTAGCTAAGTCAGGCTCCTTTTGGATCTCATGGGCCCTGCCGAGTTGCCATGATGTCTTGTTGTACAGAGTCCAGGGTGTCATCTGAATACCAACATTCCAGATTCTGACCTTGTCAGTGTCCTGGTGCCAGTGAGTCTAAAATCCCAAGATCTCTGGGCACTGCCTCAGGACCTGGCACCCACACACCTCACTTTCACAACCCTCCCCTTAATAGGGCTAAGATACAGTCTCTCATAGAAGTCCTTATCTCTGAAAGCTACATCTTAAAGATCTGAAGCCAGTGTTCTTTCTTCCCTGGCTCTGAGTCTGTCCAGAATATCAATGCCCTGAGTCCAAAGACCAAGACTCAGAGGAGAGTTGTGGGTGGTGGCAGCTTGGTACCTGCTGCTGTTTGGGGAACTGATGCCTGGTTACTGGCTGTTATGCCAAGCTCTATTACTCTGCCTGGTTTCCCAACTTGGGTTCTGTCATCCTATCTAGAAGAATCCCTCTACTGGCCCAGCTGATGTCCAGGACTCCCCTCTCAGGATCAGCATGATTCAAGATGAGCCCCAGTTCAGCAAAGGAGAATAGAGTCTTCTTACAGTTCTGATGACAGAGTGCTACAGGCATGATGGGAGGAAAGAGAACAAATTTCTCACAAAAGGCAAATTAGTGTTATATACTGAAAAAAGTGGTACCCAAAGAATGATGAATTCATATGGAATTACCAAACATGGCGTGGTGAGTGTACCTGTATTCCCAGAACTCGGGAGTGTTGCTAGGAGGTGTATGAATTCAATACAAGCCTAGGCTACACAGAACATGTAACAATGGCTATTATGTTTTTTACTATGGCTTGTTGTTTAGCAATGATATTTGAGGTGGGTTCTGTTGTAAATCCTTTCTACTTCAACATTAAAAGCTAATGTCCTTGAGGATGAACCCCCCATTTGTTTGATTTATGCTAAATTAATGGCTTTCTTTTTTAAAAAAGGATTAATGCGATAGTAGAAATTTTATGTAGAATGTAGTTTCATTTGATTTTTTTCTGTGCAGACAAAGCATACATGAAACAATGGTTTAGCTTTTTTCTATTATGAGAAAAATACTGTTTTATGTGCAGTATGAAAATAGTTTGACTGGAGGCTCTGATATTTAGCTTATATAAATTATTTTATGCTCTAGAATAACAGGAATATGTATTTAAAGTCCATTAGAGGCATAGATTAGATACTTCTATAGATGCTTTATAGCCGCCTAGTCTCTCCCATCCCGGCATCTACCCACCCACCTAGCCAGCCAATGGACAAGCCTGTAGACAATCAACCAACATGGGGTGACCATTTCTTCAGTGTGAGGTTCTATACTGGTCTCTGGATACCCATTAGATCTAGTCCTTGCCCTCATTCGTGATAGGTCATAGACTAGCAGACGCGTCTGCAGCCTAGGAGTTTTAATACACACGGAGCGTTACTGTTCATCACTATGATGCTCCAAACATGGAAGTCCTTCTTTTTAGGACTTATTTCTTAGTTTTTGGTTAATCTTTACAGCTGTTGTATATCCCGAAAATAAATAATTCAGCTCAATATAGCTTAAAATTTGAGTCTATATGTGTATACACATGAAGCCCTAGCAAGAGGGAACCACAACTGTAACCGTGAAATTTCTCAGAGTACACTTCGTCTTGTCTCATATGGCACTTTGACTTTGCCTGTCCCCATTCGCCTTCTTCCATCTCCTGGCCTCCCACCATTCTCCCCATCCATGTCCCTTTCAGCTCAGGTGACTTTCACTTGGCTTCACTTGATGCTGAACTCCAGGAAGCTGTCTTGTTCTTTATCAGATTCCTGTATGTATTCTTTCCCATATCATATCCCATATGTTTAGCTTGCCTGGATCCATCAGAGCCAAGAAAGACTTCTGGGCAAAGAACTTAGTAAACTAAGAGCTGATCCTTCAGAAACATACCATTGACAGTTTAAATGTCCCTGTCCCTGCAAGTTATGACACTGGTCAGGAATAGCAAGGGATGAAAGTGGCTCTGGTTAGATGACAGGAAAACAGGACGGAACTGTCCTCATGTATTCATTAGCACGAGAGTAACATGTACTAACACGATGGGTTAGTCCTGACCCCTGTTCCTGGCAAGTGTCTACGTGTGCAATCCTTCATCTTACAGATAAGGAAGCTAAGGCTCATGGGGTGGAGTAGTATGTCCAAGGTTTTCAAGCACGTTAGAAGCGAAGTAGTGCCACTGATCAGGAGTTCCAGAACCCCAGCCCAGTGTCCTTCTGCTTTATGAAGCACATGGCCCTGTGCCCTGCCTTTAGCAGCCTTTGTCTTCCTTTCAGGGTAGGGATTGGCCTTGCCTAAAGAAGATACCGCCTAAGAAATGCTGATGTTTAACAAAAAGTTCTAAGGCCAAGAAGATTTTTGAGTAAATCCTTACTGACCTTGAAGAGAGAAATACACAGTAACATTTGGATTACAGGCTCTCCTCCAGCTCCCCATTGTCACCCATATCCCCAGAGAAAGGGAGGCTAGCAACAGCTTCTCACAAACCTGACAGCTTTGAGAAATCTCAAGCTGGCATCCCCGGTGTTGCCCCAGAAAACACATGACTCAGGCAGAAACTCAGCGCAGCTTGGCAGGGCCAAAGCCAGGACAACAACTTCTATTCATGCTGAAAATAAACCTCCTACCTAAAGCGATCACTCCAGCTAATTAGGCCAACATCTCTAAGGTGTGGGAGGATACACTCCGGAGAGGCTCAAGTGTCTTTGGTCAGAAAGTCAAGCTGAGAAACATTTTCAAAGTCCATCCCTGAGCTGTACTGTGGTAAAGAGGAGGATGGTGATGGAAGATCTTAGTGGGCCAAGGCTGTGGAGGGTGAGTAATGGCTCAGTAACGGCAGAGCACTTGTCTGTGTGCATAAAGCCTTGAGATTAATTCACAGCTTCATAAATGTAAATGACAAACTCTTTCAATAGATCATCTCAGTTTGTTCACCACACAGCCCAGAGGTATGGGAGGAGAGAAAGCTGGAGCTAAGAGGGAAAACCTGCTCAATCAACAGTCATAGGGACTGAAGGAGCTTTTGCGACCACAAGTGGACTGGCCCATGAGCCCATACCCATAGCTTTTACACCATTCTTGTACAATTAATAAAGCAGCTCCAAGTATGTTTGTACTGTTTTGTTTTATAGTAAAAAGGGCAGCCCCCCCCTCAGTGCTTGCAGCCTCCAGCACTGTGCTTGTGAGCCCCTAACTTAAAATCACCTTCCCCCTCAGCATCTGGGAAACATCCCTACCCGTATGGTATCTTGGAGACAGAAAGTCAGGGAAGCTGTGCACAGGACCCACAAGGTGCTTTGCCAATAGAAGGTAACTGAGGAACCTCTGTTGGGTCCAACTGGATACTGCACAGGAAGGCATGAGCACAAGGCTGCCACACTGTGTGTGCTCAGGGACTACTGCATGGTCCTGAGCTTGCACCCATAGCTCTAATTTTATCAAGTCTGATGCATTCCTCACTCTGGAGGAAGCCAGACCCGTTGCCAAGATCTCTTCGGAGCGTAGGTGAGGATTTACTTAGTGAATAGTTCAGTGGTTCCCAGACACTCAGGAAGCTTTAGAAATCTTGATGTGGGGGAGGGGTGAATATGGTTGGAATACATGATGTGCTTGGATGAGTGCCTTTATGAAACCCATTGCTATATAGTGGTGATCATATGCCAACAAGTGTCCATCATCAGATGATGCCAGTACACGTTTGCTAAGGGAAACTTGTTCCCATGGGACACTGATCAGTGAGATTATGGTCACCGGCCTGGGATAAGAACAACTGTGAGTGACCGACATACTTTATTGACAGAGGGGGAGCAGCCAGGAAGACAGGAGTCTACCTGTGGCATGCTGATGGCATTCTATAGTGTTGTGGGCTCCCCTTCCTGTTTCCTGTTTCTCTTCCCTGTTCTCCTCAGCCTATTCTTTTTTGGTGCCTCTTTGGTCCTGGGTTTCTAATGATAGGACATAGATGTTTCTAGAGGCTTCTCTACCACTTGCTGGTTTGTAGGGGATTCCTTCTTGCTTGTGTGGATATCTGAGCCAGGCACACAGGTAGGGGAGTTAAGGGGACATGGGCTGAGAGCTATTGTCCCACAGGTCTGGTTGTATACTGCTGACTCAGTAGCAATCGCAGGGGGTTTGTCCTGTGGAGCTGAAACTGCTGACTGACTGCACACTGGTATTTTTCTTTCTCTTCTCCATGACACCATATGCCAGATGTGCTGTATCTGGAGACAATTGGAGCCTCTGTCTGTCTTCCAGAGGTCTCACCTGCAGGAAAAGCTAGCTGCGGAAACCTCAAAGGACTAGGGAGCATGGCCTTGCTCTGATTTCTCTGCAGCTATACTCACCTTTTTGTGGAAAATGAAACCTCCATATGACATAGGAAACCAGTGGAGAAGACAGAGGAACAAGAGGCTATCAGTGACACATGGGAATGGAATGAGATCAAAACAGAGCGTGGAGAGGTAAAAACAGTGCAAAGAGGTAGGTCCTCCATACCTCAAGAAAGACATTAGAATCTAATGATTAGAACATCAGCCAGTCAGCCAATAAACAAATAAATCTGTAGGGACCTGAACCTTTGTAAGCCCCAGAAGAAGCTAACTCCTGACTCTTGGGGCACCTGGCAAGGCACAGGGATGTGTGGTTCCATGGAATTCCTGAGGATGCCTTATCCATCTTAAAAGGGCACTAGAGACCGGCTCCACCTAGCCCAGTGTAATTTAATTCAGAAGTAGCAGAGACTTCTTTGTGAAGTAATTGCTGACAAGTTCAAGGCTCCAGTGGCTGGCACTGGTTGAATTTCATCCCCTGGGCCTTGCATCTGTCCTCTGAATTCTGATATTCACCACAGGATTGGATCAATGCAAACAGAGCATTGCCAAAGAGATAGGAATGGGGAGCCAGGGCCTCCTGTCTTATCCTGGCCCAGGGCCTTCTCCGATCCAAAAGCACAATCTTCCACACAGTGCAGTGACTGTAGGACACTGAGAACCCAGTCAGGGGTTCCTGATCCGATAAACACTGATCCGATGATTGACGTCTTCTGCTTCTTTCATGTGCATCCATCCTCACCGCTGTGATCTCAGCAATCTGATTGGTTTTGGTTCCTATTTCATCACTTCTAAAATGAGGGTTTAGCTATGACTCTGTATGTCTAGTATCTGGCAAGGGCTAACTACTGCACCGGGGATACAGGTGCCCTTGGAAAAGGTCAGGGTGGTGGCAGGACACTGGAGCACCAGGGGACAGAGGTGGGCAGCTAACATGAGAATCATTCATCTGTCTGGTGGGTGCCATATGTCTAAGAGCCACCATGGCATTCCTTTAGAGACTGATTATCTAGACATTCCACTTGCCTCATGGTTTAGACACTCAAATAGCACCAGTATAACGGCTAGTTCTAGAGTCTTTATCACCTGAAAATGGTCAGAGACCCATGACACTTTAACTGTACAGTGCACATGGTCTTAGCCAGTGATTGAACCGTATTTCGGGGGTGGGGGGCTGACATGAAGGAGGAATGCAAATTAGTAATGCAGACTTGGCAGCATTTAACACCCGTGGCATGGACATTAAAAAGTTAGCAAGAAAACCAAAATAATAACATGCTTAAATAGCCTTTGACAAAGTGAGTAACTGAAATTATGCTATTGCTATGGTTTATTTGTAAATTTCAGATAGATCAGTGTGTGCAATTGGAGAATAGATGCAGATTCATAAGCAGAGGATACCACACTACGGTTAAGCATCACGCAGCTGCACTGCAGCCTGCGTGCTGGCTTGACTTCTCCACAGCTGCTTAGCTTCTCAACAGCTTGACTCACTTTCCTTGCACCGAATTTGAACCCAGCACTGCAGGGTCAGGATGGCCAAGCACTTCGAAAGCTGCTTTTTCCGAATGAAGAGTTTCCTCGTGATCACTTCTATGTCTCCCTTGATCCTCACTCATATTTAAATGGTTCTCCAAGGCTAGAGACACCGTTGTAACCTAGGGCAACCTCGGAGTGCAATTAAAACCAATTAGGCCCATGTGCATGTAATTACAGTGACTTAATGAACAGGCAGGGAATGAGCCTCTTCTGGGAAGCAATCCGACCTCCATGCGTGTGATGAGGCTTGCAGAGGTGGTGGTGGTGGGGATAGTGACAGGGAGAAAAGGGACCCTTCCAAGGAAGTTAGGATGCGTTTGTCTCCTGGAAGACACATGAAACTCTCTGCTGGGCATGTGCCAGCTTCCGGAGGATTGGAGCGAAGATGGTTGTATGACTTATTTCAAGACAGGCAGAGGGGGTCCTAGGTTGGCTGGGACCTGCTCTGGCAGTGACCCAGGCCTTGTAACCAGGGTGGTCGGGAGCCCAAACTCCACACCTTGCACTTCCAAAACACTGGCCACTGCTAGTGTTGGAGCCAGGTCTCTATGTGGCCACTCCACAGCCCAGAACACCAGGGTAACCTGCTAGTGAGTCTCAAATATCTTGGAAAGTAAAGAGAGGTGCCAGCATGCTTCTGTGTGTTGTGGTCTGGGGGAAGTAAAAGTGGACCTGGAATGTGGGTAGGGGAGAACAGGGTGATGCTTCTGGACTCTTCTGACTCCCAGTGGAGAAGTGAGCCAAAGGGCACCCTCTACAGCCTGCCTGCGGAGCAGCACGAGGCTCCAGTCTTATGTAGGCTCTCCAACCAAAGGCATTCCTAACCACTGGACAAACACATCTCAGAAGTCTCCTGTACATTTGGAGCAGCGGGCTTCTGAGAACAGATTTGTAGGACCTGCAGCTGACCTAGAAATTTGAGCCTTCCTAGAAAGGAAGGCTGGGGAGGGGGAACAAACACCCGCAGGTTAAATAGACCATAGTAATGTTCAGGTACAGTGTGCTTGTATGTCATTTAGTAACTACATTCTCTCCCCTTGGACCAGACACTATGGTGGGCACAGGATGGCTAACATTCAGGCCTTCACTTCAAGGAGCAGATATTCGTAGGAGTGAAGATGGACTACCGAGTAAGAAATCATGTAGCAAGTCCTGCTCTGGGACTTGGGAGAGGTAGGTTCAAAGTATTCTGGGAACAAGGTAGAAGACACAATAAATTCAGGGAGGCAGATGGAGGAGGAACTCTATAAAGTCAAGGCCAGAAAGAAATATTCAAAAAGATTTGACAGGGCTTTGTGTAGAGCAAGCATGTGCTAGAGAAAAAGAAAAGCATTTTAAACGGACAGCCACACCAACGTGGGATGTGCTTAGGGAGAAGATAGCTGTCCTTGAAACAGCCACTCTTAGATTTATTATTACTGTTTACAGTATCAGGGGCTGAACCAGAGGCCTGTGAGCTAGGTAAGCCCTCCACCACTGAGATACAGCCACCCCTTACAGCTTTGACTCTACCCTCAGACCTGCAGACTGGGCTCCCGCTTCCAAACACTCTTCTCAGACACCTCAGAGTTTAGCTATGACTTGAAAATGTTTAGTTCCTGGGTTCTGATGCACAGCTGCCTTGTTCTGTAACGGAGGCTGAACTGGGACAGTACACCATAAGGCTGAGAACTGGGAGAGCAGGCTCACGTGGGCTTGGACTGAACCCCTGTCCTCAGACAAGTGTGGTGCCCTCCTCATGCTTGCTTCTCTCCAGAGCAAAAGACATTGTTTGGATCCAACCCCTGCCTGTCACTTTTTTAAAGCTACATACACAATATTAGGTTTCTTCTGCACGTTCAAGCAGAATGCATTGTGTTGACTCCTCCCTCTTCTGCTCCATTCCCCTGGCCCCTCCTTGTACCCTTCCACCCGCCTGGATGTCTGACCTTTGGAAAACCATGTTAAAGGACAGATTTCTGAAAAATGGACCAGGAACCATTGTTCCCAGCCAGCAAACTGGAACCCCACACTTTTCCAATGTCGGGGGAAATCACAACAGATAGGTCAGAACAGGCTTCAGGTGCCCATCTGTCCATCCGGAGAACAGTCGGGTGTGGCATGAGAACAACTTGTACCCTTCTGGGTGTCCACAATCGTGACGTGACTAAGTAGCTTCTAAGACTATGAAGACCTTCTCTAATTTAAACAATTCAATTATTTCTTACGCGTATGGATGTTTTGACAGGATGTATCTGTGTACCTTGCACATGCAGTACCCATGGTGGCCAGAAGAGGGCCTCAGAGATCCTGCAACTGGAGTTACAGCCAATTGTGACTTACCAGGTAGGTGCTGGGACTGTACCTGATCCCTCGTTAAGCACAGCCGGTGCTCTTAACTGCTGAGCCATCTCTTCAGCCCAGAATCTATAATTTCCAAAGCTGTAATATTAGCACTACAGTAATGTCTGTGTTGTGTTTATTAAATCTTAATCATATTAGACTTTGGTAAGTGAACATTTATTTTGTACAATGAATTATATTGTTTCACCATTAAACTCCTAAAAGATTAAAAACAATTTTGGGGGCTGGTAAGATGGCTCAGTGGGGTCAAGGTGCTTGCCACCAAGCCTGACAATCTGAGTTTGAACCTGTAATCCATGTGGTGGAAAGAGAGAATCTGCTACTACAAATTGTCCTCTGATCTCCAAAAATGCCCTGTGCCATGTAAGGGTTCACATGCCACAGTACACATATGGAGGTAAGAAGACAACTTTTGAGAGTTGGTTCTCTCCTTCTACTATGGATTCAGGCCATCAGACTTGGTGGCAAGTGCCTTCACCTGCTGAGCCATCCCTGCCTGACAGCATATTCCTAGTGGCATTCTGAAACTGTTAGTTTAGTGCCATCACAGTGGTGGTGTGAACTTGGTAGGATCTACTTCATGGGTATAGGCAAAGAATGCTGCTCCCCAGGTCTCCGTCTAGCTGCTCCACAGGGGAAGCATCCCTGTTGTATCCAGCAGCACATCACAGACTGTGGTGACTTTAAAGGAGCAAGCAAGAGCATGTCAAGCTGCCTTTGAAATGATTTTACCAAGTTTGAAACCTAACTACGAAGAAGACACTGAATTGTGTCTGGGAAGCTTAGATGGAGTGACACCCACCCAAGTTCTGTGAGTTTCAAGAAAGCCACACAGCCACTGTTACTTCTCTGTACTGTTGGAGTTGTTCTGACCATGTGACTAAGCAAATAAAGAAGAGCTAGGTGTCACTTTGAGGACAGGTCACAGAAAGAACGCAATACTGGGCAAAGCCCACTGTCATCCCATGCTGGACATGGGGCATGGGTAAGAGATAGGCTTGGTGTTTTAAGAGCCCAGCTACCATCCGGATTTCTGACCTGACCTAGCCCATCCTGACTGAGGTGCTGATGACCGAGCGTTCACTGAAGAAGTAGGAAACTTCTTCACCACGCTCTACAACAGCCTCCTGCTTTTTACTCAACACCCCACGATCTCAAGCCACAAGTGCATTTCATTTCTGCACTTCCCTGTCTTTCTTGGTGTCAGAAGTTCTCTGTGAAGTGGTGGCTAGCACTATGAATATTTCCCTACCCCCTTGCACGCTGTTCCTTATGCTTCATGCCAATGGCCACATCTGAAGTCTCTCATCTTTGCTCCTGGCTCTCTGCCTTGTCGGTTTCGGTTTTTTGTTGTTTTTTTTTTTGCCTCAAAGCAACTTTCTTTTCCTTAATAACAGAGGTCAAATGTCACCTCCCCTTTCAACTATCCCTGAACTCTCATCGCTGATAATTAACTGCTCTGTCACCAAGTCTCCAGAGCATGTTTTGAACCTTGTATGTAGAGCTAGAGCTATTCTCTGGGTACGTCTGTCAGCTCTATCATATCCCCGCATGGAACCCATCCTGACTGAGGCACTTTATAAGGGGGATTTCAAGACCTGTCGGAGTTGGGAAGCTGATGGGGCCAAGAGTATGAGGACAGACAGGATTTGGGGGAGCCCAAGGTGTCAGCACCAGTGAGAAAGTAACTCCAGTGTGATTGTACTTTAGCCTAAAGAAACCAAGCCGATTGATTTTAAACTGAAACCTCCTGGTGGGTGCAGATCTAGTCTGGGTAGACCTGATCTTACTGTCAACTCTAAATCAGCTGACAGGCACATACAAAACAGGGAGGGGAGCGGGGTGGGCTTTGTGCCTCCACCTAGCTGGCTAAGGCTTCTAGGACACCATTCCTTTCGGGGCTCTTATCATCCCATTGTGGGGTCCCCATCAGGCTCAGTAATCTGCACTGTTTCCCAAATGCCCCTGGCTATATGAATGAATGAACAGTTTGAGGAAGTCAGCAGTTGCTTCTCCTCTTCTCCTGGTGCAAAACAATTAGGAATAATGCCCATACAATTCATTTGATGGATACAGCTGTAGGGCTTTTCTGCAGGTACTGTAACAAATAACAGTCTTGGGAGCTTTAAAGAGCATTTGTTCTCTATAATTATGAAGAACAGAAACCAGAGATCAATTTCTCTTGTGTAAATCAAGGACTGTATTATGTCTAGATCAGTGATCAAACCTCCTAATGCTACGACGGTTAAATACAATTCCTCATGTTATGGTAACCCCAACCATTAAATTATTTTTGTTGCTATCTCATAACTGAAATTTTGCTGCTGTTATGAATCATACTATAAATATCTGTGTTTTCTGATGGTCTCAGTTGACCCCTGTGAAAAGGTCATTCAGCCCTAAAGGGGTCTCGACCCACAGGTTGAGAACCATCATTCTATGGGCTCTAACCCCAAAACTTTTCCTGGTTGCCTGCTGTCCTTGACTTCTATTTGCATCCTTCTGATACTTTCAAATCTCTTTTACTTCAGGTTACCTTCTCTTTTGGGCTTGTCACTTGTGTCACTCTTAGGAAGATCTTTGATGTGGTATTTGATGGCCATTGGATAACCCAGGACAATCTCTTCCTCTCAAAATCTTTAATGTGGGGACAGGAGAGATGGCTCAGCTGTTAAGAGCATGTATTGTTCTTTAAAGGTCCAAGTTTGGTTCCCAGCACTCAAGTCGGGTGGCTCACAACTATGGCACCTCTAGCTCAGGGGAATGTGATATACCTGGCCTCATTGGGCATCTGCATTCATGTGCACAGACACACATGCACGATTTTAAAAAAATTAAAAATAATTAATGTGATTACATTTACAAGGCCCCCGTTCTAATGGAGCTCACACTTCTAGGTCCCGGGATTAGTGTCTGACCTCCTGGGAGACCGTTGTTTTTTATGCCACAATGGTCTAAGAATTTTCATCACACCTACTTCCTGCTGAGCTGCCCTCTCTCCGGGCTCAAGTTTCATGTTGCTATGGACAGCCTTATTAACTCATAATCACAGGCAAACAAATGTGTGTCTACAGATGACAGGAACCCTCCTATTTGCCTTCAAAATATTCTTTAAGTAGAAGGAAAATGTACACTTGGGAGTTCTTAAACCATTGTCACATGCCCCCAGGAAGTGCCCAGACAAAATACTGAGGAACCAAAAACGGGGCTTGAAGGAATCACGTTTCAATAAATATATTACCTTTCCCAAGAGAATAAATAAAATGTGCTCATGGTGATGGTTTTTCTCTACAGTTCTGAAGTATTGGGAGTCTGGAACTTCGCTAGTAAGTATACATGGTTAGTTGGTATCTTAGAAATAAACCAAATGGATAGAACTTGAAAATATCATCCTGAGTGAGGTAACTCAGTCACAAAAGAATGAACATGGTATGTACTCACTGATAAGTGGTTATTAGTCCAAAAGTTCGAAATACCCAAGAGTCACTTCACAGCAACCATAGGGCTGAGTGTGAGGTCCCAGATGGAGGACTTGGAGAAGGGACTGAAGGAGCTGAGGGAGTTTGCAGCCTCAGAGAGGGAGCAACAGTGGCAACTGGCCTGACCCCTCGATATTCCTGGAGACTGGATCACCAACCAAAGAATACACATGGAGGGACCCATGGTGCTGGCCACATATGTGGCAGAGGAGGGTCTTGTTAGACAACAGGGGGAGGAGAGGCCCCTGGGCCTGAGGGTGTTAGATGCCCCAGTATAGGGGAATGCCAAGGAGGGAAGACGAGAGTGGGTGGGTGGGTGGGGGAATACCCCATAGAGGTAGGGGAGGGGGAAGGAATAGGGGGGGTCCAAAGGAGAGACCTGGAAAGGGGGAACATTTGAAGTATAAATAAAGTATCAAGAAGAAGAAGAAGAGGAAGAAGAAGAGGAAGAAGAGGAAGAAGAAGAAGAAGAAGAAGAAGAAGAAGAAGAAGAAGAAGAAGA
>JADRCH010000087.1:717290-749653 GCA_019843965.1 Rhynchomys soricoides | reverse complement strand
GTGTTCATTGATTACCCTTGCTGTGGGCCGTGTTCATTCACTACCCTTGCTGTGGGCCCTGTTGACTGAGGACCCTTGCCGTGGGCCGTGTTCACTGAGGACCTTGGTCCCTGCTTTTGTGGAAGTTACCCTCTGGCTGTTCCTTTTCTGTTTGCCATTATCTCCACTACTCATCATCGATGTTCTTCTAATCCTCATGAGCTGTCTACTGTGAAATCGAGGGACATACAAATTTCCCTGAAGATTAAGGGAGAAGGGTGAGAGGAGACCGGAAAGAACAGAGTCACTGAAGCCCGGCTCCTTCCCTCAGCTATCAATCCACAACAGAAGGCCAGATACCTGGGTTCTACATCTCAGCACTGTTGTTGACTTTGGCCCTTGAAGCGCTTAGATTTTTCTCTGTCTGCTCCGAGCTCTGTGTGTGTGTGTGTGTGTGTGTGTGTGTGTGTGTGTGTGTGTGTGCCTGTGCACGTGTGCTCACACGCACACGCATGCTCGCACGCATGCGTGCGAGCTCGTACAAGCATGCTTGGCACACATACAATGCAAATTTATCTTCAGAATAAAGTCTATTTTCATTTTACTTCCTTTGTTTTTAGACTATATCTCAAGGACTTTCATTTTCATTGGTGAACTATTCAAAAATTTTGCTTTTTTTTTTTTTTAACCCACCTAGGAAAGAAATCATGCTGAATGTCTTAGCCAGAGAAAGCCACTGTGGTAGTTGTTTATGGATTTTCAATGTTCATTTCTAGAGATATGTGTATATATATATTCATTCACTGTTCCTGCAATGCCAAATTAGGGGTGGCTATCAAGTCTTCTTCAAATCTACAATTTCTAATTAGCATGCAGTGAATATATAGTATTCAGATTACTTTTTAAAAATAGAAGACAATGAGAAGACCTAAAATTTTAATTCAAATGATAGACATACAACAAACAGATTTGTACATCTGAAGCTTCTGGAAAGACATAGTATCTCCGTGGTGGATTACAAGAGCCTTTAGCATCATCCTTGAGTTTCTGAACTACTCAATGTTCAGTGAGCATCCCTATTTTGTAACGACAGGATTAAAGGGTAAACCTCATCATTTTTATTTGTTTTTTATGAGGAGAAAGTACCTGGGATCAAAAGTAAGTTAAAATACAAAACAAGTTAGGATTGTTTGGAGCAGAATCTGTCACCAGGCACAACCCTGGAAAACAAGCCCAGATGCCACCAACGAAGAGGAGATAGAGAACGGAGAGACCATGGAAACAGAGAGGTCCCTTTTCCCGGGATCTATTCTGTATTTCTCAGTGGCTGAGAGTGGAGAACATTGACATACCTGACAAACTCAAAAGTGCTGTGACAACTGAGACCTGCTGCCTTAGAGCCATGCTCCCTTCTGGGAGGCTAATGCACCACGCTGCCATCTCATACAGGATATCATTGAGGGATGAGGGAGCAGTGCTCTGACCACACTCCTCTCACAGCTGTAAATGTGAACAGTGCACCTCATAAACTGAGGTACTTTCACCACAAAGGGGAATTATTTAAGCTAAGAGACAAGAAACCCATCTCTTTATGTTTTCATTTCATTTTTAAAATTTACATAACCTTTGAACTGAATGGTAACACACTTCGCACACACCTTACCTTCAGAAGGTACTATAGGAGAGAAGGAACCATCAGCCTTACTTACCCAGTTGTGAACTTTGTGAATGACAATGACTGATCTGGTAAGACAGGCCCACTGGTTTGACAGTGGTCCACACAAACATTATAAACTACTTTCTGATAGGATTTAAGCTTTGCTTCATGAGATGACACCTATGCCTGACACCATTTTCACCCTAAGAACCTATAGTTAGACAGGACATAGACCACAGAGAGGATCTACTATGTCTACATTGCTAACGGTAACATGCTAATTAGGTACCAATTCCCACTGACTTATCGTTACTCTCATAGATTAATGCATCTCTCAACCCTCCTCTGAGAAGCTTTTGTTTTCAGTAGCTGATGATTAACACAGAGACAAATGGACACAGTATGGAGAGTAAGAGACCGAGAAATCCTTAGACCTAAAAGGAAGCTAGGTACTGTACCCCTTTTCTAGAGCCCAGGGACCCCTGAAGAAGAGGGGAGCAAAGAGTGTAGGAGCCAAAGATAGCAGATGACTACCAGGAAGTACTGTTTCCTTGGTGTGGCAGGGCAGCTGCACACATGAACTCACAACAGTTGTGACATCACACACAAGACCTGTAAAAGTCCAAGCAAGACCAAATCGCAACATGGAGAGGGGAGCTGGACGTAAGTCCCACCCCTAGCACTGGAGATCAATCGTGCTGCCTGGGGAGGGAGAGATACTTTTTAAAAAAGGTGTGAGGTGTGTAGGCCTCCTGGCCTCTGCAGAGCTCAGCCACATAATCGGCCTCTCAGTTTTGCCAGGGAAAGAAGGTAAAATGGTAAGATAGAAGACAGGAAAGAGAGAGAGCTGTTAATGAGGTAGTAATGCACACGGGGTCACTGCCCCACTTAGCTCTGTGGGAACTGCCAAGTCCCTCTGAAGTTAGACAGGTCTCATCTGAGTTTGTCCAGGATGTTTCCTCACTTTACAAGGCCTGCATATAGTAAGCATCTTCATGCAAAAGATCGGTTATGGTCAGGATGAAGAACAGATCAGCAACATTGAACTTCCCTACCCTACCTTCTGCTGTCTCCAGCCCAGTCAGTGCACACATCTTCCCAATGTCACCTCCTCATGCACAAGACTTCCCTTGGCACTCCTTAGGCCCTGACTGTCTTTCTAGATCTTATCTGATGGAGAACAAGAATGACCCTCCATCTGACCTGTGTAGACACTACTTTTCCGTAAGTGTAGTTAAAACAACAACAACAAAAATAAAACCTCCATCTACAACAGTCAGTGCAGGCACATAGTAAATTTCTGCTGACTTAAACAGCGTAAAGAAGGAATATCCCCACAGGCCACCGCCCTAAAGCAGGAGTTGCTTCCTGTGATAAAACAGCAGCCCCTTTGAGAGCTGTGTCCTGGAATTTCTTTTTATATTCCAGGAGCGGCAGAGCTGGCAGCCAACAGGGCCTCCCACTTGTCAACTCTGGATCCTCACCAGCCTTTCCTTCTGTTTCTTGCAGCCAATATATAGCTCAAAAGAAAACCACCATTCTAGCCCAAAGGCCAGGGCTAGCTGCTCAAAATGCTCTTAACTATGAGTTAAACAACAAGAGATACACTGGGATTACCCATGATGCAAAGCAAGCCCCAACTGTTTCGTCAACTACCAATGGTTTCATGTTTGTTATCTTCTGCTCTTCCGTTTAAAAATAACAAATATTAGTCTGGATGACTGGCAGGTACAGTTAAAGCTACCATATTTCCATGTGTATATATTTACTAATAATCTTAGTTCCTTTCAGCAAGCTCTCTTCCCATTTATTCTTGAACTCCCTTGCCTCACACTCCCTCAGGGAAGCTCTTCAGATAAGAAGCAGGAAGAATTCAGCAGTTCATGTTTAGATCTACTGGGAGCTTAGGGAAATTCTTGCTAACCTTTTTTGCATTTCAGATAGAGCATCAGGCCATAATGATGCCTCAGTTCTTTGCTGGTTAAACTTCAAACAATTCCACCTTTCCAGGATACAAAGGCAAAAGCAGGAGGCAGCCATCTCTGAGGAGTGAGGTGTACTGCAGCAGTGACTTCAGAGAAGTGTAGATTTTGTGTTTTATCTGACTAGTAACCCTTACATTCTACAGGAATAGATGATATTTGACTGCTGTAGATGCTGTCTGAGCAGTCTCAGAGTGGGATGCTCTAGCTGTGGGCCTGTGTGAAAGAAGACAGGGTTCTATCTGGTAATCAACAACAGCAAAAACACCCATCTAACTCAGAGGAAGAAAAATAAGCAATGTCAGCTGCATACCAGAAGTGGGTCACGATGCAGAATCATCTAAGGAGCTGTTCAAATCTGGCATCAGGGTTAGTTTGTTGTCAAACTGACAAAAACTAGAGTCATCTGAAAAGAAGTAACCTTGATTAGGAAACTGCATCCATAATACTTGCCTATAGGCAAGTCTGTGGGTGTTATCTTGATTAATGACTGATGTGGGGCCGGCCAGTACACTGTGGGTGGCACCATCCCTGGGTAGGCGGTCCTGGCTTGTATAAGCAAGCAGGCAGAGCAAGTCATGGGGAGCAAGCCAGTGAGCAGTGTTCCCTCATAGCTTCTGCTTCAGGTCCTTCCCTGACTTCCTTCAGTGACAGAGTGTGGCCTGAGAGGTATAATCTGAAATTAACCCTTTCCTCCCCAGGCTGCTTTTCGTCATGGTGTTTATCACAGCAATAGAAACCCCAAGTAAGATATTGATCATTGGGAAGGTAAAAGTTAAAAAGAAACTTCCTTGGGAAGGGATAACTGGAAGCACAGGTGCCGACAAGAAATGGCTCCTGGACCAATCTACATTGCTCAGGTAGTTCTGTGGCTCTTCTCCCTAGCTGTTCCAAATGGGTAGTCCCCTGACTGTTGTCTCAGCGAAATTATAACCACCTGCCACCCCACTCACTCTCTCTCTTGGGTTATTGCTCTAGTGATAAACAGCACTTAGGAGATGCTGTGGGGTAGCCTCTCAAGCACCCACAGTGTGTCTGTATCATGAGCCATGTGTGAAGTCTCTTTAGTGGAACCTCCCAGCCATGTAAGCTCTCACCTAGCTCTCCATCCTCCCTAACTATGGATGCTGATGTCTGGGCACAGGAGGGATCAGGATGGATGAAGTGATCACAGCCCAATAGGTGGCAAAGGCTGTGGAAGGACAGATTTCTCTCTATGCCAGGGTCACATTGCCTGGTATTATTCAGCACTGAAGACTGTAATGATTGAACTGAGAATGTGTTTGAGATTGTGCATGATAGGCGGGCTTGTGAGTATCTACAAGCAGGGCACAAGAGAGGTTTTATCCTGCCTGCATGGGCGACTTCCCCCATTGGTAAAGCTTGAATGAGCAGCTGCACTGAACTGTACTTGGGAGCTGTTCTGAACCACACACCAGGTACACTTCCCCTTCCTGCTCTGGATGCCACCCACAGCCATTCCCCCTTCTTATGTCCCAAGCAGGCCCTGGCTTGCTCTTGCTCAGGCCTTGGCAGCAATCAATGTACCCAGATACAAACTGCTGTAAAACCAGTTTTCTTCTTCCCATTTGTCACTGACTGCTCTACAGGCAGGCATAGGCTGGCCTGTGAGTGGTGAAGCAAAGGCTGGTATTGAGAGTTTTGGTTGAAAAGTCACAGACAGAGAAAGTTATCACCATCTTTGCCTTATGCTATGGAATCACATGATAACGATAACAGGTGGGTGATCTTTATGGACCCTCGTAGACCAAGTCAAGGAGGAAGGCTGGGTGAAGAAGATCTGTGGTCTGTGATCAAGCCTCTGTCTCTAACTCCCTTTTAATTACAAAGTGATCTTTCTACGCAAGAGACCCTAAGTGTCCTCCCAGTTCAAACCCTTTAACCAGACTCTTAATAGAGAATTTCTGTCTTTAAACACCAAGAGAATATTAATTCACATATTCTACATTAAGCCTATCACTTTTTAAGCACAGTTGAAGTGAATTCACAAAGCTGAGGCCCATGAAATACTAACATTCAGTCAGTTATAATGCAAACCACACTTAAATGCATAGACATAGCTACAAAGCTTCCAGTACATGCTAGTGGCATACGCTCTCTCATGTAGGGCAGGAAAGCAGAGCATAGTGGTAGGTGTAAATTTCCAAATACACGTTGTACAAACACCTAAAATTAATCTAGCCATAATGAATTTAAAAATTAAAGTTGCACATTACAACTTTAAGTGTAAGGCAGCATCCCCTTGAGTGCTGCTCTGAAAGACTGAGTGACCAAAAACAAAATGAAAACAAAAACAAATAAAAAACCCAAACCCAAAATACCTAAGCACTCATACACCCTTGAATTCTGAATATCTGTGTATGTGTGTGTGTGTGTGCACGTGCGCATGTGTGTAGATGTATGTGTCGTGTGCATGTGGGTATGTGTGTGGGTGTATGATTGTGCATGCACACAGGCATGTGTATGTGTGTGCATGTGTCTCTTTGGGTCTGTGTGTCTACATGTGTGTGCACGTGTATGTGTGAATATTTGTGTGTGTTCCCAAAGTGTAAGGTGGCTGTTCAATGAGGTAAGCTTGCTAAAAGTCATCAACTTCTCTGCATCGTATAAAATAGATTTTATGTGGTTGTATAAGATATCAAGGCAAAATCCAATCCAAACAGTGAACAGAGAGCCAAACTCCACAGAAAGGCCTGTGGCTCCTCCCTGGCCAGGCCTAACTGCTGCTTCCCCATCAGATCAGCCTGCAGATCATTTCTTTGACTGCTTGTCCAGTCTCTGGAAAGACAAGCAGCTCTTCCCTTGTTCCTTCCTTCAACTGTGGAGCTGCCCAGAGAGGTCCTGGCCAACTTCTAGATCCCTTAGACAAAGAGTAAACTCCTGTTCCAATGTGAGGTTTCTGAACATATGTGGGCAAACATGATTGGTCTTAGAAAACTCTGAACAAGATACGTGTGATACAGACCAGACCTTGCTAAGAGCCTGCTCCCACACTGACAGTGAGATGAGGACTGAGTGGGAAATATACACCACATTACCACCCTGCTTGCTTCAAACAAATGGATGGATGATAGCAGGTTTTAGAGACTACAGAAAAGACAGGAGCTGGCAAGGAAGGGACATGTGAGAAGATGCAACCAAGGACTATGTAGGAGAGGCAGCAGAATGGCCAGAGGTCAGGGCAGCAGAATTCTAGACTCTTACCTTGACCTCTGCCCCTGGAGCTACTCCCTTGTTTATGGTATATATGATATCCTGCTATATAGTTACATTATATGATCAAAGGTTTTCCAGATGTTATTAAAGGTACCGATCTGTGGACTGTGGGATGGGGGAGATTATCCAGGTGGGAAATCACAGCCCATTCCAAGCAGGTTTTCTCTGGTTGGCAGCAGAATTTTAAAAAGCTGCTGCTGCTGCTCCAATTAACTGGAAGGTGGAGGGGTCCCCGTAGGCAAGGGATGGGTGGAGCAGAGTGTTTTTATCAGCTGAGTTTGTAGTAATACGTTTTCAGCAATATAAACCAGAGGGTAGAGACAACCCAGAGCCATGTCCTAAGGAAACGGTCTAAACAACAACCCTATGTCCCCACTCCGGTGATTAATGAAAAACAAGCTGAAGTACAAGTCCCCTACAGACTTAAGAAGAAGAACAAAATCCTGCAGCTATGGCTTGTGGGAATATGGGTTTCAGGTAGAAGAGGAGGAGGGAGGGCAGTGGCTAAGGAAATGGGGCTGCAAAGCACTGGCCCACCTGAGGGCAGAGGTGGGTGGGGCTGCAAGGTACCCGCCCACCAGGAGGCGAAGGGAGGTGCTTTGTGGAGTGAGGCAGCGGATGCTTTGAGATTTGGTGCTGTATGGCACATGACCTTCCAGACACCAAGTTTTTTAAACAGAGAAACTAGAAATAAAACTTTGTAAAATCACCACAATTAAAAATACTTCTAAAGACAATGAGCCAACTAGTCAAAATATACCTTTCAGCCCAAGATAAATATGGACCCCCAATAAGTCCATTGGCTAACTGCATAGAGTCACAATTATGACAATCCCCTGAAAAGAAGGATGTGTCCCATTAATATTGTGGAGCCTTCCTGGGGGTGCTCAAGGATGATGCCACTCACTGCTGAAGATCTTCATGTTCAAAACTGACCCAACTTCTTGACGACCATTCTAGAGATGATGGTTCTAAGTTCTCTGGTGTCCAAGCCTTTCTCTGTGAACCACAAGCCCTGGCAAGGGGAGGTTCTCCGTCAACATGTGCTAAAGCACTGATGTCTGCATGGAGTGACCCCAAACTGACTTCTGCAGAAGGAGAGCATATGTGATGGATTTCTTTTTACCCACCAGAGACACCAGAAAATAATTTTTTTCCCCTCTGAGGTCTGCACAGCATCAGATTGTTGCTCTGAGCAGAATCTTCAGTGCTAATTACAAGGAACTATAGAACTGTGGTGGGCTCTTTGTCCAAACTGTTTTAACAGTGGACAATTGAGCAGTCTTATATTGTCCCCATGCAGCCCTGCAGTGGCGGGAGGCATCAGAGTGGCTTTCTGTGGATGTAAGTGACAGGGATGTGTCACTGAGAGGGGGTTGGCTAGGGGAGACCTGGTAGCTGAGCGTAGGATGAAGCAGCAGATGGACCTGGGCATGGCACAAAGAGTGGACAGGATGCAAGTGTGGCTGGATGTTTATGGAGCTAAGATGTCCCAAGAAAAAGGGCTAGAACTCCAGGGAGGAGAGAGAAGAAGGGATGCCCAAGTGAACCCACTGACAAATAGACATTGACAACGTAAGAGGAAACTGAGTTCAACAAAGCAGCACAGAGAGGCTGTTTTCCAGTGTTAGCCTGGGATTTCAGAGTCACTGAGGAACTTTTACAGGTCAGGTCCTCCAGGACACGGAGCCAGATTGGCAGAAGGCCTGGAAGCAAGATTGGGTAATAGGCAATACCATTCAACAAAGGCCGATGAGTGGACTTATCTTCAAAGGTATGACAAACTGGGGTACAGGACCTGAGCTTCCACACCCATGTCATTCATGGACTTTGCACAAAGCAACTGCTGAGCGGCACATTACAACACGGGTGATTATCAAGTGGATTCATGTTACAGAGCATGACCGACTGTCATGGTCTGTATCAAACACAAAGCAGATGCCAGAGCCATTTGCTTCTCCCCACACTGGCTACTAGAGTTCTATGACTCTGAGAACTCACGGACCAGGAATGTGAACCCATCTCTATAGCATCTCATATCCTATGTAGACAGCCTAGGCACTGCAGACAGGCCAGAGTCATGAAAATGGCTGGAAACAGCTCAAACCAGGAAGGGGAATTACCAAGGTAAATGCAGGGAAGGGCCCACAGCAGCCAAGCTGTGAAATGGACCCTCAGTGTGGAAACCTTTCCTCTGATTTGACTTGTTTTGGTCCCACTTCCTTGGAACACAGGAAGACATTGAAAGGACTCCATGGGCAAATAACATGGAAGCCCTTCATACTAGCCCCTTCAGAGATGATGACTTACAGGAGCCTATCAGGAATCCCTACTGAGTTTGTGATATGTAATTTCAGTGGACCACTGATGATATCACTAAGTGATTTTTAAAAAGGGTTTGTGCATGTAAAGCAAGCAGTTCACAAGTTTGATTTTGCTTTTCCTCAGTGAAAATTCCTCTCGGATGCAGAACAGTCTGTGCAGATGATATGATGGTATGAACATAGGTAACCCCCAAAATTCCACAGGGAACTTCTACAGCTGATAAACACTTTCAAAATAGTAGCAGAAATCAGTGACTTTTTTTTTTTTTTTTTTCCGAGACAGGGTTTCTCTGTGTAGCCCTGGCTGTCCTGGAACTCACTCTGTAGACCAGGCTGACCTCGAACTCAGAAATCTACCTGCCTATGCCTCCTGAGTGCTGGGATTAAAGGCATGCGCCACCACCGCCAGGCATAGTGACCTTCTTATATACAAATGACAAACAGACTGAGAAATACATCAGGGAAACAAGACCCTTTACAATAGCCTCAGATATTATAAAATATCTTAGGATAACTTAGTGAAAGACTTGTATAATCAAAACTTCAAGTACTGAAAAAAGACGTTGAAGAAGATTTCAGAAGTTGGAAAGATCTCCCATGCTCATGGATCAGTAGTAATAATACTGTAAAAATGGCCATCCTACCAAAAATAATTTACAGATTCAACATAATCACCCTCAAAATTCCAACACAATTTTTTTCACAGGACTTGAAAGGACAATCTTCAGTTCATGTGGAAATATGACAACGACAACAACAACAACAAACAGGATAGCTAAAATACTCCCGAATAATAAAAAAGTGTTGAATGTATTACTACCCCCAATCTCAAACTGTACTACAGAGCTATAGTAATAAAATCAGCGTGGTATTGCACAACAGCAGACACTTCAACCAATGACGTAAACCTGAAGACCCAGAAATAGGTCCACATACATATAGACAACTGATTTTGTTTTTAAAGAAGCTAAAAACATATGCTGGGAAAAAGACAAAATATTCATCAAATGGTGCCGGACAAACTGGATGGCTCTGTGCATGTAGAAGAAACAAATAGAACTGTATATATTACCCCAAATGAAACTAAACTCCAAATCAATCAAATACCTCAACATAAGGCCAGATACACTGAATATGATAAAAGAGAAAGTGGGAATAGTGTTGAACTAATTGGCAAACAAAGGAAACGGCTTTCTGTACAGGACACCAATAGCACAGGCACTAAGGACAATTAATAAAGGGACCTCATGAAACTGAAAATATTCTGTATGGCTAAGGGCACTGTCAACTGGATGAAGAAGCAGCCTACAGAATGGGAAAAGATTTTTATTTACCAACTACACATTCAATAGAGCACTATTATCATATATCTATATCTATATCTACATCTGGACATTAAGAAAAATAACCTGATTCAAAAATAGCAATCAGATCTAAACAGAGAATTCTCAAAAGAAGAAACTCAAATGACTAAAAAACATTTAAAGAAATGGTCAACATCCTTAGTCATCAGGAAAATGCAAATCAAAACTGCTTTGAACGCCGGGCAGTGGTGGCACACACCTTTTAATCCCAGCACTTGGGAGGCAGAGGCAGGCAGATTTCTGAGTTTGAAGCCAACCTGGTCTACAGAGTGAGTTTCAGGACAGCCAGGGCTACACAGAGAAACCTTGTTTGGAAAAATCAAAAACCCAAAAAACAAAACAAAACAAAAAACAAAAAACAAAAAAAAACCAAAACCCACAAACAAAACAAAAAAAACCCCAAACAAATAAAACAAACAAACAAACCTGCTTTGATATTTTTATCTTGTACCAGTTTAAGTGGATGAAATCCATAAAATAAATACTAGCTCATACTGGTGAGGATGTGGAGTAAGGGGAACACTCATTCACTGCTGGTGGGAGTACAAACATGTAAAGTCACCATGGGAATCAATGTGGCAATTCCTCAGAAAGCAGGGGTAATCTACCTCACTATCCAGCTACACCACTCTTGGGCATATACCCAAGGAGGCTTCATTCTATCATGAATGTTCAACCATGTTCACTGCTGTTCTAGTCATAATAGTCAGAAATTGGAAATGACCTAGATATCTGTCAGTAGATGAATGGATAAAGAAAATGTGGTTCATTTACACAATGGAATATTACTCAGCCATAAAAAAAGAAAGCATGATATTCTTAGATAAGTGGAAGGAGCTAGAAAACACCATCTAGTTACTGAATGAAGTAACCCAGACCCTGAAAGACAAATATGGCATGAACTCACTTATATGTGGATGTTCTCTGTTAAATCACTGCTAAGCAATCGACAATTCATATAACCACAGAGGTTACACAGAGAGTAAGGAGCTAGGGAAGAGGCATGGATCTCCCTAGGAAGGGGAACTAGAAGAATTTTGGATGGATGGGGGAGGGGACTGTTCAGGCTGAGACCAGTTAAACAGCTTACCCAGCCCAGCAGACAGGAGATCTGCGCCTTGGCCACACTGCTCCCAACCATCATGTTCACACCAACTTCTTCTGCTGAACCCATAACAGCACCAGAGTGATACAAATCTTACTTGAAAAAGTTAACAAGCATTGCCTCAAAAGCAAACCACTTTAATATCTCTCTCTTGGGAAAGTTACAAGAATTAATACATTTATCTATGTGGACAAGATTGAGAAAAGGTATTTCAAAGGGCTCACTACACATCCTGCTATAATCTTAGACATTATTACATCCGTAAACAGGTATAAAATCTCAAACTCATATGCAGGACCCCTGTGAACAGTCACAGACCTTCAGGCTCTGCAGGCCTGAAAACCCTCAGTGTCCTCTGAGTGAAAGATTAGAATGATGGGTCATGGTCAAATGCCTGTCTTTCTAACGTGGCCACAGTGAGAGCAGATGGTAGTCACTTATAGGTTGCTGGCCAGGTCCTTCTGTATGAGCTGCCTGACCCACAGGCATGAAGGTGTGTCCCCTGGCTGAATGCATTCCATCTTCACCAGTGGTTTTCAACCTTCCTAATGGTATGGCCCTTTAATACACTTCCTCATGTTGTGCTGACCCTCAACCACAAAAGTATTTTGTTGCTACTTCATAGCTGTAATTTTGCTACTATTTATGAACCATAATGTAAATATCTGATATACAAGATATCCAATATGTGACCCCCCCCAAGGGGCCATGACCCACAGATTGAGAACTTCTGCCCTGCACACAGTGAGTCCTTCGCCCTCTTCAAACAGCTATCCTTAGTTATCAGCCCACCATCTCTCAGCATGAGTGCACCTGCTCACAATTCTGTCCACTTTGAAGAAAAGGATAAAGCTGGACTCTAGTCACTCATGAGTTTTTGTCCCTTGTCACTTCTCTTATGTGAGGTTAGTGTGGCAGGAGCAAGGTATTTACTGTGCAGCAGTTTTTAACTAGGAGCCTAAATTTCTTCTTTGAACAAATCTTTAACCATCTCTGTCTTGGCTTCCTCTTACAGAGCAGGTTCCTTGGTGACATTTTTCCATGGCAGTGAAGCAGTACAAAAGCAAAATGGTGGGTTGGTTGTCAATCTGGGAATACTTCCATTTGGTAGAGTAGAGCTCTGAGCATCCCTGTCATGGTGAACTCTGAAGTGGATCCACAAATAGCCTGACTTTATCAACCCTTAGTGATGGTCAGAACCAGGCTTATTGTGTAACAGAATAGAATACATGTTGACTCTTATTGAAATGACCAGAAGGATGCAGGGCCCATCCACTCTACATTAAAATCCTCATGATTTTATTTTAATTGTCTTTGTTGTAAAGCATTTGGCTCCTCACTTTGCTGCCAGGTTAACTAAAGGCAGAAAGGAAGCTCAGTGGCTCCACCTTCACTTCATGTCTTTCCTTTCTTTACTTTGGGTCATGTTCATGCTAGACTCCGTACAGACATACCAGTCATCCGAAGAGTACCCACAGAAGACCTGGGGTCACCTGACCCCTTGCAAGGCCTTTAAAGTGGAAGGCAAAAATATAAGAAACATTGTCTTAAACCTGAGGTCCTCTGAGATTTCAGAAACAGCAAAGCTTCATAAGATAGACCAGCACCTAAATGAAGACTGGGTTTGTTCATTTGTTTGTTTGTTCATTTGTTCCTTCCTTCCTTCTTTCCTTCCTTCCTTTACGGGGCTTTGGTCCAGAGAATTGAACCTAGGACCTGAAGTACGTGTACTCAAGACAAGCACTCTGACACTCAGCTTCATTCCCAGCTGTCTTAGTCAGGGTTTCTATTCCTGCACAAACATCATAACCAAGATGCAAGTTGGGGAGGAAAGGGTTTACTCAGCTTACACTTCCAATTGCTGTTCATCACCAAAGGAAGTCAGGACTGGAACTCAAGCAAGTCAAGGAGGAATGCTGCTTACTGGCTTGCTTGCTTCTCCTGGCTTGCTCAGCTGGCTTTCTTATAGAGCCCAAGACTACCAGCCCACAGATGGTACCACTCACAAGGGGCCCTTCCCCCTTGATCACTAATTGAGAAAATGCCTTACAGCTGGATCTCATGGAGGCATTTCCTCAACTGAAACTCCTTTCTCTGTGATAACTCCAGCTTGAGTCAAGTTGACAGAAAACCAGCCAGTACAGCAGCACTAAACATTTCTATAATGATGAGGCCCGTGTCCTTATGTAAAAATAATGATTTTATATTAATAATCATACTGTATCATTAGGGTTTTATTGCTGTTTAGAGACACCATGACCAAGGCAACTCTTATGAAGGACAACATTTAATTGGGGCTGGTTTACAAGTTCAGAGGTTCAGTCCATTATCATCATGGCAGGAAACATGGCAGCAGGCATGGAGCTGGAGGAGCTGAGAGTTCTACATCTTGAACCAAAGGCAGGCAGAAGAAGACTCACTTCTGCAGGCAGCCAGGAGGAGACTCTCTTCTGCATGGGTGGAGCTTGAGCATTAGAAACGCTAAAAGTCCGCCCACCCAGTGACACACTTCCTCCAACAAGGCCACACCTCTCAATAGAGCCACTTTCCATGGGCCAACCATATTCAAACCACCACATTCCACTCCCTGGCCCCTATAGGCTTGTTCAAACACATGACTTTATGGAGGCCAGACATAGTCATAGCATAATGCAAAACACATTCAGTCCAACTTCAAAAGTCCCCATGTCTACCAGTCTCAATAATGCTTAAAAACCCAACATTCAAAGTCTCTTCTGAGATTCATGCACTCTCTTAATTGTAATCCCCTATAAAAATCAAAATAAAAAAGCAGATCACACATTTCCAACATTACAGGATATATATTACCATTCCAAACATCATAGTGAGGAAATATTGGACTAAAGTGAGACAGAAAACCAGCTGGGCAAACTCCAAGCTGCATCTCCATGTCTGATGTCAAAGTGCTCTTCAGATCTCAGTTCCTTTCATCTTTGTTGAATGCAACAAACCTCTTTCCCTTGGGCTGGTTCCACTCCCTGTTAGCAGTTTTCCTCAGCAGGCTCTTCATGGCTTTCCTTTCATGGCTCTGGTATCTCTAACATCTTGGGGTCTCCAAGGCAACTTCAACTGTACAGTTTCTTGTTCCAACATCTGGGATCCACACATGATTTTCTAGAGTCCTCCAAAGGGCTTAGGTCACTTCACCAGCTCTGAACTCTGTAGCACTCTAAGCTATGGCTAACACCACTCCACTACTGCTGCTGTTCCTGGTGGTCATCCCATGATCTGGCATCTCCGATGCACTGGGGTCTTCCATTGCAACTAGGCTTCACCAATAGTCTCTCATAGGCTCTCTACATGGTGCCAAGTCTTTTGCATGAGCCCGTCAGTCCTGGACCATCAACTGCAACTGAGGCTGCACCTTTACCAATGTCCTTTTCTGGCCTCTCACGGGGCCAAGCCTCAGCTGCTCTCTATGACCCCATCATTCTTCCCAAACTAGTATCACCTAGGTGATTCTTACACATTACCAAGTCTGGCTGCCAGCATGAAGTACAACCTTGACCGCCTCTGGAACACAGCTTCTTTGTGCTCTCAGAAAACAGTTCTCAGAAGATTTCACCTCAGTGATGTTTGTATCCTCTTAATCACCACTAATTCCTTAGCTCCACCAACCGTCATCAATTGTCCCAGTAGTCCTTTCTACTCTTGACTCTAAAGCCAGTGCCATGAGGCTAAAGCTGCCAAGTTCTGCTGCTCGCTGGGTCTGGAATATGGCCCCCTTGTTCTATTACATCATCACCTGTTTTCTGTTTTCCAACTCTTTCACAGCCTAAGCCTGGCTGTCCTAGAACTTATTCTATAGACTGACTGATTTCAGAGATTTGCATGCCTCTGTTTCCAGACTGCTGGGATTAAAGGCATGTGCCACCATGGCTGGACCTAAGCTTTTCTCTACCTAGAACTTGCTCTGTACCAGGATGGCCTTGAACTCAGAAATCTGCTTACCTCTTTCTCCTGGGATTAAAGGCATGTATCACCATGCTTAGACATAAGCTTTTCTTCAATTATTTTTCACAAGATCTTTAAATAATCATGGCCACTGTGCCTTAAGATCACAGGTGTGCCTTCTATTTCTGGATAGTAGTTCATTCCTGATATAGGCAAGCTGACAACTGATAATAGCCATCACAATGCATCCTATGTCAATTTGACACACAATCACATCTCCTTATGTCTAAATAAAAACAATAACTAGGTCACGATAGTGCCTAACATGCTATAGCTATACCTATTCAACTCCAACAACAAAAGCAATAAGTTCAGCAGGGCGGAATGTTACCCTAAAGTCACCACTCCTTTAATCTGCGTACCCCCTTGAATTTAGCTCCATTCTACTTCCTGGTGCTCCTTTATTACTTGAACCATACATTTTGTATTTTTCCTTCCTCAGTTTGCTATGTCTGATCAAAAGTTTCTTCATAAGAGTGAGCCACAGGAGAGAGTCCATGGTAGCTGATTTGAGACCTCCTTTCTCAAGGCAACCGATCTGAATCTCTTCACCTTAGCCTCAGGGAGACGCCCCATAAAAAGGCCAAAAGCAGCCAAATTCTTCACCAAAACATGGCAAAAATGATCCCCAGGCAACATACTAAGATTCCTCTGCTCTGAAACCTCTTGAGCCAGGCACCCAGAGTTCAAATCACCCTCAGCACCAATGTCTTCCGTATTCCCGCTAGGATGGGAGCATGCTGGGATGGCCAGAGTGGTTGGGACTCAGCACACCTGCCAGTTAATTGCTCACTACAGCTACCTCACTGGTTCCCCATCAGAGTCATGATGATTGATCGAATGACCAACTAAAGATAACCTCTATAGAGCCTGGCACATATACACCAAGAAATACTAGTGCTCCTTCTCTTTCTTGGGATCTAGTTGATTACGACAGAGGGATGCAGTGATAGGAATACTCATGGTCACCTGTTACAAGTCTGGAACTCAGCAGGTGATTCAAAGCTACACCAGAGAGAACTGGGCTGCACATTATTGCCTAATGTCCAGCTTCCTCTCACGTCCGTGTATCTCATCATAACTGAAGAAGCAAGATGCACACTGGGGCCGGACAGGCATCCCGTTCTTCTCACTTGGGATTGAGTGAAGGGATCAGAGCTTTGCAAGGCACAAAGCTGAAAATGCACACAGGGAGCCTCATTCATTTGGCTACAGCAAATATGTCTCTCCTTAAGGATCCTCTTAGCCCTGTCTACTTCTTCATGGGAACAAATGAGCCAAGAGAGGAAGGTTAGAATCATACCACTAAGACAATGAATACTGATATTTGATGGGCAACATAATTCCTAGTATAGCATTTTCTTAGAAGCTTTAATACCAACGGCAGGAAAACTCTGTTCCCTTTGTGTGCTGCAAGGGAAGAGCGAGCTGACTTGAAGTCGGTGCTCAGTGCCCATCGTTAGGAACTAGTAGTAACTTGGCTTGCAGATCACTAGCTAGCTGGCTCTGAGCAAATCTCCTGCCTCCACAGACTCTGTTTCCTGCCCTCTTCACTGCCCTGGAGGAGGAGACACAAATGTGAAGGTTGTTAGCCTGAGTGACATATGACAGTAGATAATGTTAGGAGCTTACGCGAGATACTGCAGTAGATAATGTGCTATAAGTCAAGGCAAACTTGATGAAGAAGGTAAGGGGCTGGAGAGTTGTAAGCCCTCAGGCCATTCCAGACTGAACATAAGAGAAGTATTTATAGCTTAGATTATTTAATATATGGTTTATATACAGCATCAAAAATACTACCACCTTCATCCTGATACAGGTGGGTGTGCTGGCCACATATGGCTACTAATTCTGTCTTTCATTTTGAGCATTAAATAATGTTTGCTGAACATGACATGTGACAATCCCTGCGGTCACAAAGCCATAGAAGGGTAATAAAGGTTGTGTGTGTGTAAAGCTTCTGATTCTTATGGTGGCTGGATTTCATAAGGTTCAGAAACGGGGACGCAGAGCATGGTGAAATATTAACTCTCGGGAAACTTCAAAGTCAGTTATATCTAAGGAGGCACACAAGCAATGAGGACATTAGGAAACTATCATCAAGGAACCCTGCCGAGATATCACCGCTGAGATGGCCATCCTGCAGCCTGCTTCAGAGGCAGCCTTACAAGCACCTTAAAATGTGGTTAGGTCTGTCTCATTTCTATTACTAGAAAACAAAAGTCTCCCCCTTTCCCCAGACTTGATCAGAAAAGAGTTCTCACAAATTTATATGGGTCAAACAATGAGTTTATAAAAACCACAGATGGAATTTCTTTCTTCCCTCAGGGGATGAGTTTCCAGTTCCCATCATCCCTTCCAGGATGACAGGGTCACGAAGAGGGCTCATATCTGTCACAGGCATCTGCTAGAGAGGGGTTAATTTTTTTCCCATTTGTTATAAAAATCTTTTTTTTTTTTAAATGTCACGAACACCTAGTTCACTAAAGGTTCACTAAAGTCTCTTACCATATTACCTCAATTTCAAAGAATACATTTAATCATACTTCATTAGGGACAGAAGGCAAAGGTTAGGAAGATGTTCGAGGGCAGTGGACAAGTTGCCTGCAATCAATAGTGTGTGACTACCACTGCAGAAATCCTTGGTCCCTAGTTCCCAGCAAAATCATCATTATAAGGACAGTGCTTGTTACTTGATCAAAATAACAATGAACCAGAATCTCAATACCTTAACTTGCTTTCTTCTGAAAGCTGACTGCAAAGGAAGCCAGGGATACCAGGACAGAAGGAGCAGCTGGCAGGTGTTTGAATCACAGGTCGGAGTTTTGAAAACAGGAGCAACTTAGTTTCAATACAAACTTTCCAAGAGTCTGCTCAAGGGCTGAACCAGGAATTAACTAACAAGTTACACCCTGGAGAGTGCATCAGGCTGCATACAGATCTGCCGCAGGCTCAGAACTCTCCTTAGGACTCAACTTCTCTCTCTGTGGGTTCCACTCAGGGCTTACAGGGAACCTGTTTCCTGCCTTGAGGGGCGAAAAGTCTTCCTGAAATTATGGTATTCTACTGGAATGACCGGACCACATCACATGCCCACCCTTGAACCAGTCAGTGGCCAGGAAACGTGATTCTCCCATCAGCCTTGAGCCATGATCCCGTTCAAAGATGACATCTATAAGTTGAGAATGTGAGGGGAGTGCATCTGGTACCATTTCCAGGAGGTGTGGAGTAGGTCCTGAGCAGCAAAATGACAACTATTCACTCTGGGAGTTGGGTGGAAGACCCAGTGCACAGACAGGTACCACACAAGAACAGAAGAAGGCCACACCTGTGCTGGGCGAAGAGACACAAGCCCCATGCTTAAGATTTGAGCCTCAGTTTCTCATCTGTGTAAGGAGGAGGGGAAGGTCAGGTTGGTGGATCTTTATTGGCTATGCAATCACACCTCCATTCGAAGTTTCTCCATCCATGAAGTCAGCCAACCAAGGCCTGGAAATGCGTGGGGAACATGTATTCGAACATATAGCAACTTCTTGTTAGAGTTTCCTAAGTGATACATTATGAGATGCCTACAGTCTACATGTATTCGCCGTCAAAGGTAATGGAGAGATGCTTCACAGCACTTAGGAAGAGGTGTGTGGCTCATAGGCAAACACTACCCACAAACCGCCAGGGACATGAGCATCTCCTGGAGCCAATTTCATGTGGATAGGAAAGGAATCTGTATATGGCAGAATTACCAGGGTTCCATTCTATGCGGCTAACCCTTCTTCAGACCCACTGCAAGGGGCTCTGCACTCACAGAGGGTATAGCCTTTGTGAGCCCTGTGGGACATTATTCCTCCTCACTGTACAGGCTTAGGTTAGGTAGCAGCCCAGGTAGAGCATTATTTATCTCCTCAGTCAAAGGCGATGGCTGTAGTGCCATGACCCCTGAAACCACCCTAGAGACCCACATGTGCACACCTTCCTGAAATCAGGTTCTTGGTTCATTGGTGTCTGTTCTGAGCATCAGATTTTGGTGGGTCCATTGGTGTTGGGAGCACCCCAAGGTCAGTGTACAGTGTCCATAATGCCAAACCAACTTTTTTCTAAGTGGTTGATACTGTAACTAATCCTTAAGAGACTGCTGTTTGTTAAATTTTGCTCATAGGGATATATTTTTGTATAAAGATTTGCCTGTAAAATCTATGTAAACATTACTTCTCTTTGCAAAGACTATCTGGCCCAGGGTTCCCTCACATCCTTAAACAGCTATCTTCACAAGTGGACCAGAAGGGTGACTCCAGCTGCCTCTCACTAAGGCAGATGCGAGATTTACATATATGCCAGAGCAATGCCAAAATTCAGACTTCTTTCTTATTTTTAAAAGCAGGGCTATGCTTCATAAAATACACTAAGTATACTTGATGACTAGATGCTCCTACTATTTTGTCTAAATGAATATTTAAACATTTGAAATTTAATATCTAATATAGTAAATAGCAATAAGATATAGTCAACTACTCTTTGGAATGTTCTGTAAGTTTAAAGAGTCCAAGAATGCCCAAAGGCTAAGAAGTTTGAACACTCTTGGCCCCCAAATCAGCCAGTCAGATCCCTAGGGCAGCTCAGGCTAGACCAGCTTTTGTAGCAAGTGAGCACACATTGAAAAACACCCCAACTATTTGACAGCCAAGCATGCGCTATAAAACCCAAAGAAATGAGGATGCTTCAACGAGTTTACTGCTGAAAATTTGTTCATGCTCATTACTCCCCCATCTGCTAAGTTTGATCTTTGAGGTTGTCCAGAGAAGTATGGCATGCTCCTCCTGTCTACCACAAGATGGCAGTGTTGCACAGAAAATAGCCAATGTTTGGGCCAAGCGAAGTTTTTTTTGTTTTGTTTTGAAAACGGGATATAAAGGAGGGTTTGTAAAGGGGATCGCACACCTACGGAATGTGCACACACTTTTATCTCCTGCAGAGGCAGAGCTCTAAGCTGAGAGAGAGAAAGAGAGAGAGAGAGAGAGAGAGAGAGAGAGAGAGAGAGAGAGAGAGAGACAGTCTACTTTTGGAAGTCAGTCCAGGCCACCAATGACCTAACTCAAACTCAATTTATTCCTCTCCTGCACGGGCTCCTGGCTCCGGCTGCACATAGTAACAACTGGAACTTCTAAAACTATCTGCCTGGGACTCACACCAAGCAGTTAAATAGAAATTTCTTAGCTTTTCTGTTCTTTTTCTTTTATTTCAGGTAGTGCTGGAAATCAAACCCAGGACCTTGCACGTGCTCGCCCATCTCTTTACCAAGGTACTACTGGCTTTCCTAAATGGGGATTTCGGAGGGTGAGGTCAAGCATGGTTTCTCAGTTTTTTTAAATTCCTGAGTAAATTCCAGTGTGCAGCCAAGGGTGAGGGCCAAAGTAGTATACATTTTATAACCACCGGTTACTCCTAAGTGGGGCGTGCTGAACTAACTTAGGAAGTTCCCCCCCACCCGGGGCCTCTATCCTCAATGTGCTTCCATGTAAGACAGTGTACACCTATGAAGGGCTGGGAAGGAAGGCCAGAGCTAAGCTAGGACTCCTAAGCTAGGACATAAGAGTCTCTGAAATAGAAAAGCAGTGAGCTGAGGTAGAATGTATGCCTGGATTTACCTCCTGTCTCATGGCCCAGGGTCTCAGCCTGGATAGCACTAGATACTGGAGCCCCAGCAGCCTTTGACTCCAGAGGTCAAGAGAACTAAACATGTTTTCTGATGTTGTTTGTTTTTCCTTCCAGACCTCTCATTTGCATAAATTACGAGCTCCCTCACCTTCATCGCCCCTCCCCACAGTCGAGTCAGCTGTTGCTCAGACCTCTGATAAATCCACGTGGTTAGCTTCTGACTTGAAATAATAGCCAGTAAATCCTGGCTTCCCGAGAGCATCAAGCTAGTTCAAATCCATTCACGCAGGGTTCCCGTTCCGTTTTTTATGGCTGTGTATGCTTGGCAGGAAGATGGATGACCACAGCCATTACTGTGTACCTGTCATTTTCACTAGCCAGGCTCTGCTCATCTTCATTTATCCTTGACTCCTGAGAGAAGCCTGGTTATGTCAGTTACATGTTATTTCCAAAGAACCTCCTGAGGAGAGAATTGGCAGTTTTTCTGGACCCCTTAATCCAAGCAGCTTTATTTTCTACCTCCTTTATATCAGTGGTCCAATCCCCACCCCAATACCCCGCTCTATGTGTCTGTGCCCCCACGCCTTTGTGTTCATCCACTTGTATGTGTGCATGTGTGCCTTGTGCATTCCTGTGTGTGGGCGCATGTGTACATGTGTGAATGTGTGTGCATGCACTCTTGTGCATATGTATGTACATGTGTGTTTGTGTGCTTGTGTGCATGAGTGCTTAGGTGCATGAGTGTGCGTACATGCGTGTGTTTGTGTGCATGTGTGTGTGTGTGTGAGAGAGAGGGGGGGGGAGAGAGAGAGAGAGTCTAATAAACACAGAGAAGCTCAACATCCCAAAACCAAGCCCCCAAGCACAGCATGCAGTTGTGAGTCCATCTGAGAAAGGGACGGGCATCATTACATGTAAGGCATGTTGGGCTTCTGAAGCCAGGTAGCTTTGTACAGAACACCATGAGAACCATGCTAACTAAGGGCATGAAAACTGCTGTGTGCTTTGGCTAGCTTCTCCCCACACTCTTCTCTACCACACTCCCTCTTATTCCTTTCTCTCCTGCCTGGACCCTGGAGGTTGCCCCTTGCTCCCTGCACTGTGCCCCAGGACTTTGGCTGGGTTTGCACAATAGGAAGTGCAGGCAGAAGGTTAGGTGGCAGGTAGGAGAGGAATTGGGGTTGGGAGTGGGGCAGTGATATGGGTGCCCCCTTCTTGGGAGAGTTCCCACCCCAGCCTTCATAAACCTTCCCTAATCTTCCCATTACCCCTGGACCCTTGAGTAGGTGGTGGTGGCCCACCTTTGATAACCCAAGGGAAAACTTCCCAGTTCAACAAATTCTCTTGAGATTTCCAGCCTTCTGCTTCCTGCAGGGGTCCTGCTGGGGCCACTGAGTGTGATATGACTTCACTTTTCAGTCTGGCTGATTCAGGCAGGGCCCTAGTGCTGTAATGGCCACACCTCAGAGATCTTAATTATAAGTAGTCTACGTAGAATGCAGATTAAGGCAACATTTTCTGAGTCTTGGAGAGGTTTCAGAAACACTCAGTGCTTCATGTTTCAGTCTCCTGCCACGTAAAGCAAAGCATTTGCTCAGACAGTCTCCGGATCCCTTCTCCTCTGGGCTCTGGCTTCCCCTGATGCTGCAGGGGGCTCACAGCCAGATTGTAGTCCTTGGATCAAAGAGCTTGTCCAGAGAAGGGCTGGCAGCCCCTGACCTTGCTCTAGGTGAATCTGAGATATGCTGATCTTCATTGTGAATTTGGCTCAGTTTGTTACACTTATATTATCTGCTCCTGCTTCATTCAACAAGTGTTTGCAAGTGAGCACTTCGGGATGTATGGGGATTTGGAACCAGAAATCACCAAAAAGCTTTCACCTGATGTAAAAAAGAACCCACATCACAGGTTCCCCAGCACTGCCTGTGTGGTTCCATCTGGAGCCCAGTGAAGATTGGCCAGAGCCCCCATAAAGATCTGACCCAGTGGCTCTTACCATAGGCCTGAATGTCTAACTGTCTTCTCAGGAAGGCCAACGACGTTGAGAACCTCAGGTATAGCGGTTACCTAGGATACAGTGGGCTAAGTCCAGATCAAGACTATGTGCCAGTCTCTGGGGTGACTCTGAGGCATGAGGTGAATTCTAGCAGATTTCACAAAGAGAGAAGTGTCTGCACTGGACCCCAAAGAAGCCTGAAGATCACGGGAGGGAGAAAGCATTTCAGGCTGAGGGCACAGAGAAAGGATGTGATGTGGGCTGGAGAGGCAGGGCAAGGTCGTGCCATTGATGGGCCATGCCACTGTTGGGCATTTCCAGTACCCCTGGAACCCTCATCACCTGCCTTCCACACCAGCTCACACTGTGGCTCCACATCTGTCTCTGCACAGTCAGATAGCACCAGTCCCCCCGAGCATTTTTCTCTTTCTGTGGAGATGGGCTTCATCAGCAAGTGCAGTCTAGAATAGAAGAGACTGGACTTCTCAAAGCACCTCTCAGCCTCCAGAGGCCAGGAGATGATGGATCAGCATCCCTGCCCAGTTCCTCTAAGGACAAACATGGCTTCTCACAAGAAGTGGAGAACCAAAGGACCGACTCAGAGATGCTCATTCCTTCTAGCCTCTCACCTGTTTTACTTTCTCTGACCTGACTTTTCCCACCTCCTCCCTTGGGTACCACTTGACGTCTTGAATTGTTTCTGTCAGTCCAGGATCAAGCAAGTAGCCAACCAAAGTCCTGCTGAGGTATTTGAACTTTGCCCTGTAGCCCAAATTAGGACAGCACTGCTGAGCAGTCTCTAGGGGGCACCAGGCATTTTATGGGACCTTAGGACTGAGAAAAAAACACCCAGGGTGACCAGGGGCTTCTGCTGGTCTTTATGGCTGAGCAAGCCTTCCTCCTCAGCCTGGTAAATGCCTCTAGGCCAGGGACAATGCAGACAAAGCTATCTGGATGAGCAGCTGGACCCCAGGGCACTACAGAAAAGGGGTCACCTGGTGCAAGGATGGGCAGCCAGAGAGTTGTTGGTTTCTCAAGGTAGGTGGGGGGAGGGGACAGAGAGGGGAGTCCTCAGTGAGGGAGGGTTTCCTTAGGAGGTGGAAGAATGGAAATGGAAGAGGCTTTGCTGCCTGTGGCAGGATGCAAAAGTGACTGGGGCACTGGTCCTGTAGCAGCCAGGGGAAGGCTGTGGAGGCAGGGAAATGGATGGAAGAGGGCAGTGGACTGGGAAGCTTCTGAAGAAGAGGTTGGAGGACCAGGAAGACCAAGACAAACCTACCCCATCCCGGGAAGGCCAAGATAAATCCACCCCCATCTCAAGGACTTATTCCTATACTGCAGCCATTTCTGCCTGGTATTGTGATGACCTCCAGTTCCCAACCTCCACTAAGTCCTGTGAACACAGATCCCATGTCTGTGAGACAGTCTGGAGAGATGGGGTGGAGGAGGAGGGGTACTGTGAGCATGATGGAGGGGGTGGGAGGCAGGCAACTGGATCCGCTCTGCTCTGTATGTGCAGCAGCCAGGGCCGAAAGCACTCTCCTTGGCTTTAATGTGCCTAAGACACGGTAAGCTTTTTATTCTTGTTTCAGACTTTGAATGGATACTCCGTCCGTCCGTCACGGTTCAGAGCTGAAAGAGCTTCAGACAGTAGCAGCGAGAGGACAAGTGCTTCCACACTGCTCTTTCAGGGCCTTGCTCCCCTCACAACAATCAACAATGGCTACTCTTTTATGTAAAACATGGATACAGTTGCACTTTCCTTTTCCCCATCGGCCCCATTCATCTTGTGGGGGGTTGGGGGGGGGGGCAGCCTGCCCTGCCGTACATGGAGGAGCTGCTGTGGAACTCACTGAGGTCATTATCTGACATTTACTACACCAGGAACAGTGAGATGAATGAACAAGACAGAACTGGGGCTGACCATCCTCTAAAAGCAGCAATGAGAGACGAGAGCGAGTAAGCAGTAACTAGCGCTGAATGCCAAGGAGAAAAGGGGCTAAGCATCCCTACAATGAGGAACAAATGAATATAATACAGCCCCGTCTCTAAGACGTCAAAGGATCTGAGAGTATTTTTGTCTCAGGTGTTTGGATTTAGGAGTACTGAGCTGAGAAATCCGCTTCTCCAACACCTGGGGCAGAGGATACTCAGCTTGTGTATTATTAAAAGTGCTTTTACTGCCTCACAGGTACACATTATTTTCACATCAAATGTGGGTGCAATTTACTGCATCAGACTATCCCGTTAGTACAGATGCACTTTCCATATTATTGATTTGATTCGGTGGGATCCATTTGGTGAGAAAGAGTTCTTATAGCTAGAAACAGTAATGCATTTTCAAAATCAGACCATGTAAAGACTGAGTGATTTTTAATGTCCATTGACAGGACGGTGGCCAAATCCAAGAGGTTACTTAGAGCCACAAAGGCAATGAGGGCACAATGAAGTCCAGCTGCTCCATAGATTTGAGATGTTCTGAATGTGGGATGGGAAATCTGGGCACACCTCTAGCTTGTGTGAAGCAAGAATGAGGCATGCATGGAGAATCCTGCCTATGAATCTGGCACAGTTGCGTTGAGTCTAAAATGGGACATAGTTCCATGTCAGTGCAATCTGGGTGTCGAATCCCAGTGTTATTCATAGACTGCCTGCTACACCATGTTTTTTTCCCCCTCTTGAAGACCATTCTAAAATACATTTCATGTATTTCCTGTATTGCACTAGACTGACCATTTTAATTAAATGCACCAAATGGGTGACCCAAACATACCACGTTTTAAAAGCCAATTAATTAAATAAAGAATCGTGAAGTTTACCTTTACAGCTTCATTCTGTCTGCAGGCTCCCCACCTCATCTACAGTTATTAAAGTCAGGTTCACTGCTAACAACCAGGGCAGGAAGTAAATCTGGACACCACTCCAATCTGACGGGGAGGTAATATCTCTCCCCCCCCCCCCATTACGCTGTTATATTGTTTTTGGAGGTTTTTTTTTTTTTTTTTTTTTGAGACAGGGTTTCTTTGTGTAGCCCTGGCTGTCCTGGAACTCACTCTGTAGACCAGGCTGGCCTCGAACTCAGAAATCTGCCTGCCTCTGCCTCCCAAGTGCTGGGATTAAAGGCATGCGCCACCACTGCCCGGCTATGTTCTCGGATTTGTAATAGCATGTTCTTTTCTAGATTTACTTGGAAATAATCAATAAAGCAAATGGGTGAGCAACATCTGAGTGCCATGGAATGGACGTGCTGGATTTGAGCATCGCTGGGAAGTCAACTCATCCCACTATTAAACCTTCAAGGCATGCCATTAACTGAAGCAGACAGGTACCTCAGGCTCCTCTCAGTCAATCTACTCAAGTTCCCACTGTCTCTTCTCCAGTCCCTGCCTCCATGGCAACAGGCCCCTGCCTTGCCCTGAAACATGATCTCTGGCCAGATTGAGGCTTTTCCTAATCACACTTGTCAATACAGGTCATGGAGAAATGGATGGATTCTTATCAAGTTAGTTCATAAGCTACTAACAAAATAAGTGGCCAGGAGCAAGTGACCAGACCTAGTGTTCAGCACAGTCCTCACGAAAGCCAAGGGCATTATTAGTGTCTAAGAAAATCCATACCCCTGACAACTGTCCATCAAACTTCTTGCTGGGTAGGGACTTCTTCCTTCAGCATCCCCTTTCTTTCCTCCCCAGTAAACCGGTACAAGCTGGCTCACTCAGTGTGGTTATTAATCAGATTACTCATTTCTCTAAGGCAGTGGTTCTCAACCTGTCGGTCTCAACCCAGAAAGGGGTTGAACGACCCTTTCACAGGGGTCACCTAGGACATTCAGAAAACAGATGTTTACATTATGAATCACAACCGTAGCAAATTTACTTATGAAGTAGCAATGAAAATAATTTTATGGTTGGGGGTCGCCACAATGGGAGGGACTATTTTAAAGGGTCACGGCGTTAGGAAGGTTGAGAACCGCTGCTCTAGGGAAATGTGTGCTGGCCAGATTTATGGCATCTTGACACAAACTATAGTCATCTGAGAGAAGGAAACCTCGATTGAGAAAATGCCTACATAGGACCAGGCAGTGGGCCAGCCTGTAGAGCAATTTCCTCAATTAGTGATCCATGGAAGAGAGTCCAACCCATTGTGTGGGGCCCATCCCTGCGCTGGTGGTTCTAGGTTCTGTAATAAAGCAGGCTGAGCAAGCCATGGGAAGCAAGCCAGTGAGCAAAGCAAGCCAGTGAGCAGCACCCCTCCATCACCTCTATATCAGTTCCCACTTGTTTGAGTTCCTTTGATGAACAGTGATATGGAAGTGTAAGCCGAATAAACCTCCCCAACTTGCTTTTGGGTCATGGTGTTTTATCGCAGCAATATAAACTCTAAGACAGAGGGCAGATCATGTCACATCAGTCTCCTGCTGAGAATAACACACAGAAATACCAGCTTCCAGGGATGGTTTCCATTGCGGGGCCTGCTTTCTGTAACAGACTGTGTTTTCAAATGGCATTGCTCTCTGGTTCAGAAATACAAACACCACTTCAGAGACTTACTTAACAACTCATGTCCTGATGTATCATGGCTGAGAAGGTCAGCTTCCAGATCTTCTATTCTAAATTGCCTTTGAACAGATTTATAAACACTAAGGACTAGCTTTCATCTGGACCAGAACACTCTGAAAGATCTCTCTCTCTCTCTCTCTCTCTCTCTCTCTCTCTCTCTCTCACACACACACACACACACACACACACAACTTTCCTAGTAAATGTAAATAGTCAGCAGTCCCAAAATATCCCAAATCAATTATTTCTGAAAGAATACACAGGTGTTGGGGCGATATCAGAGTTATAAAGAGAAAATGCCAAATTATGTTTTCATGGGCCAGCTGCTCAACTGATGTGATGCTGGAGAAGGCCCTCCTTTGCTCTGAGACTCAATGAGCAAATCAATTAACATCACACCCTTGCTGCCAACAGACTGGCTGCTCTCTCTGGCCACCCCAGTACTTGGTGAGTCTCCCATCTTGGATGCTCAGTCCTTCCCTTCAGCCTAAGCTTTCACTGGTTTCCACTAGCCCTGGTATCAGGGGCCCACTTGAGTTTAAGGATTAGCAACCCCCAAAGGAGCAGCACTGACATCTTGCTCTCCTCGTATCGCTGTTTGCTCAGACCCAGCCCACTCTAAAAGCTGCCCTTGGCTCAGCCACAGTGGGTACTGATGGTGTGGTGGGCTGTCACTCTCAGAGGGAGTCAGATAGGATGAGGCAAAGCAGATGGTCCCCAAAGAGACACATCCCCAAAGTCTGCTGGCCAACTGTGGCGATGCCTTTCAAATAAGCAGCAGGATACTAGAGACGGAAATGGCACCCCTTCACCAGATCCTCCAGCTTCTAGAACATGCCAGCTCTCACACTCACCCAACTCAGGGGTGTTCTGATAGCAGTGAAGCACAGCATGCTTTGCTGGGAGGAAAGATCAGCCTGACTAGGCCTTCCTGATATGGAAGTCATTATGGTGAAGGTTTCCAAGCCTGTCAGTGACTCTTCATCTAGGTTAGCTCACCTTCAAAAGGTGGCTAGCCTCCTGCTCATGGATGCTCACACATGCCTAGGACAGACAAACACAAACACCATGCATTTGGCCTACTTTGTAGCCAGAGACAGCAGGCCCCAAGTGACAATTTAAGACATTTTCACCCACTGTTTGGCATTCAACACTAGTGGAGTGTTTTCTTTCAAACTACAAATAAACCCACAAATGACTATTTGTCTAAGACTTGGCTCTGACCATAGAGCAAATCATGGGACATTTGTGGGTCCTGAGTTTCTCTCCTGTAGCTCAAGAGGGGGTTGACTTGGAAGAGTCTAAGGACCTTCTAGGATGCCAGTTCTGTTGGGAACAGACCCCTGTGTGTTGTCAGGGATGTTCTTCCTGCCTAGCCTGGTTACTAGTACCTTGCAGTTTGGCCCAGAGCACGGTGAACAATGAGTCATCTCCCGCCTGTGTTCAGCCTTGTCTTATGATTTGTTTACTTCCCCCTTGGTGGCTTCCCACCCTGGAGAGGAGAGTATTTAAGGCCAAAGGAATAAACAAGCTTCAGCATTCTGCTTGGAGGAATGACCTGTGTCTGTGTCTTTCGTGTCAATCCCCCAGGCCTACGTGGTTCTCAGTAGTTTGACAGCTCGGGCACTGTCAAGTTCTAAACTTGGGAGGATTCTCCCCAACATTCTGACAAACTGGATCTATCATTGCCCCTTCTCAGTCAGCACAAGCTGAAGCTAGATAACCCACGTCCATGGCCTAGGCTGCTCACCTTCTCCACTGGCGTGTGTTCCTCGTTGGTGACACTTGCTTTCCTCGATTCATTTTTAGACCTGCTCAGCCTTCTGGACACTTTTTCTCTGAGGAGAGTGGCGTATCCGATGTGCTCATAGATGGGATTTGTGGTCATTTTTGCAATGTACTCAGCAGCCTTGGTCTCTATGTAGAGCGTGATCAAGCCATCTGTCACCAGGTCGTGAATGGATTCGAACCTCTTCTCGCCTACAAAATGCTTCCCATCGTGGAAGAGCCGGTAGTTTAATGTCTGGTTCCCAAACCTGCTCACCAGAAAGCCAAGCATTACTACCGGTGAGATAAGCATGGGAAAAGTGAGGTGGCTTCTAGAACATTTCATTTGCTAGGCATGGAGTGGGTGCTTGAATCTCATCTCAGAGATCCTGTGAGGTGGGTTCTGTGATTATCTATATTTAACAGGAGAAGCAACAGAATTACTGTTACAGAATTAAAGAGCTGCCACTTCCTGTTTTAGCCCACGTGCCTGGAATAAAGCAGACAGGATCTAACCTTGGGTACGCATTTGGGAATAATTAATCCTATAAGTCACTCAGGACACTGGGTCATTTCATCCTCATTTGTGAAAGTCAAAGCCCTGATGTACAAATACGTCATCTGTAAACTTCTTTAATGGGAAATGACAATTACCTCTGCAAGGGATACCACCACCAAAGCCCTCTGATGTTTCACTGTGATCCTATCCCTACCATACAGGTTAATGAAGCAATAGAGAACCATCAGCTAGGTGCTAAATGTATCACCAATATTGGCATCCCCCAGTCTCACCTACATGACTACCTGTGCCTACTCTGGGGTGCCAGGAGACAGGAAAATGTTGTGCCTACCCAGAGTTCTTAATAGCTTTTTACATAATCCCTCATCAATGAGCCACTTAAGACATGCTCTGGACATCTCCAGTTGCAACTTGGAAAGCATCTTTGTGAAGTCACACTGTGGAGACTATTAGACATATACACTTCATGTGCTGGCCTGGGAAGGCTTTCCTCTGCATCCATTCTTTCTATGGAGAGAGTTCTGGTCAATTTCCAGGAATCCACTGGAAGACTCTGTGGGGAGTTAACTGCCTGGTGTATACAAGTGACCCCTGCAGTGCCTCAGCACTTGTGGTGGCCAATCTTGGGAGGAACCTTCTCTATTGGCTTGTTGGCACACATTGACAGTAGTCATCATGGCAAGTTTGGGGTCAAAGTGGACCCCGAGAAGTCAAGAATGGTGGGCATGTCTATGAAGCACTCACACTGACAATCTGCACTTTTTCCGCCAGGCAAACAGACACTCAGCCTCCAGCCTGCAGCTGGTGTTTGAAAACAGTGAACTGCAAGGTAATCTGAGCAGGAGTGATTGTGGAAACTTAGCATCTGGGATGCAGGGTGGGTTCTGGTAGTGGCCATCAAAGGTGTCTGTAAAGCATAGCCAGTGTGCCCGATGCCATCGTACTGCACATGGTAGAGATGGTGACTTTCACATTATGTGCATTTTACTGTAGTAGGGAATTGAGGAAGCCCTGAGCATGTGAAATCCTGAGTGGAAGTGTGTACTTGACATTGACACATCCATGATAAGGACCCCATAGCCTCAGACTCATTGGACAACTGGAAAAATACCCCCTACTGCCTTGGAGCCTCAAAGGACACTTAGCAAAGCCTTCCTTGTGTCTGAGCATGAATATTGACATTATGCCCAGAAAATGACCACCATAGCTCTCTCTCCCTGGAGGTTCCAGCCTGAAGACTGCTCCCCTACAGAGACAGCTCCCACTGAGATTAGTTGACCTTGCCTTCTTGTTCAGTTGTATAATATAAACCCTGCCTCCTTAGTCGGCTGCATGTGATAACCCCATCTCACTAGTCAACACTATGTTTTAAAGATGGTGCTCTTCTGAGGTGCCGCAGTTTCTCCCCCAGAGAGCTTGGGCCATTTGATCTCAGCCTTTCTGTTCTCTCTTTATTGTTTTGCCATCCCAGTTAGGACTCTCCCTGTAGCATAAAAGCCACTGTCACAAACCATGAGTGAAACACAGCTCACCTCAGTGCCAGTGTATAGCATCCTGGCTGCCGTTGGCTTTCTCGAAGGATGTAGGCACCCTCCACACCGCCTAGAAGCTCATCAGCCTGCTCCCGGGAGATGATCCCATGAAACCTGAAGGGACAAGGCAGTCACTGCACTGAGCAGACTGTACAAAGTAGATACTATAAGGACTAGTCTGAAAACCATGGTTACTAGGTCCCTAGGTACCACTGTCTCCAATGCAGTGAAGAGGGGTGTGATCCTGAAGACCCTCTTAGAACTACCTCCCTGTATTCCCAACACAGGGAAATACACAGTCCACCTGCCTCTCTGCTCCTGTCTTTGCTCTTGGGTTGAAAATGAAGATCTAAATGAAACTGGGTTATGACTCCTTTCAAACCATGGGGAATAACAAAAGAGCAATTACCAATTCAGCTTTCAGCTCAAACACAGAGAACTGTGGATTATCCTGATTGCAAATGAACACTTATTGATTAGCAACCTGCTTGCTTCTGGTGCTGGGCATCGTTAATTTTAGAGGCTCATTCTCTGGAAAGAAGGGCTGGCTAGAAGCCACGTTCTTCCAGTGTTTTACATTAGAGATTAATTGGTTAGGTGGGTGTTTGGGAAAAGAATCTACTTTACAGTTTTTAATGATAATATTTGTCTTCTATTTCTCTGTTATAACAGAGAGAGAGAGAGAGAGAGAGAGAGAGAGAGAGAGAGAGAGAGAGA
>JADRCH010000087.1:666693-717280 GCA_019843965.1 Rhynchomys soricoides | reverse complement strand
AGAGAGAGAGAGAGAGAGAGAGAGAGAGAGAGAGAGAGAGAGAGAGAATGAATATGGCACAGTGAGTGGGACTTCTGGCTTATCAAAGACTGCATTGGCCTTTTGAAGGCAGTTGCCTGAGGTCTAGAGCTTGGGCAGTGCCCGGTGAGAGTGAAGGCAGGTGGCTGGGTGGATCCACTAAGTCCTTCTACCTTTAAGTAAAGATGAAGGCTCACTGCCATCACTAACAATCTTTTGTTTTGAGACAGTCTCTTTATTATGTAGCCTTGCCCATCCTGGAACTTATTATGTAGGCCATGCTGGCCTTGAACACACAAAGATCCACTTGCCTCTGTCTCCCGAGTGTGCACCCCATGCCCAGTTTTTATTATTTTTCTTTTCTTTCTTTCTTTTTTTTTTTTCTGTCATCACTAGCAATTCTATCCTTTGTGTGTCTAAGATGTAGGTCCTTGAGTATGAGAAGAGACCAGTGCCCAGTGACTCTAAAGTCCTGGAAGAGGGATACATATCCCTTTCTAGAATTACTTAGTGGTAAAAGACTTTGGGGAAATAGTCATGCAGAGAATTTTCTGAGCATAAAAAAGAAAATAACATTTGCTGCCCCTTCCTGGCCAAAAATACAAAAATTAGGCTGGAGGGCAAATATGATGGAAGTGTGTGTGTGTGTGTGTGTGTGTGTGTGTGTGTCTGTGTGTGTGTGTGTATGTATGTGTGTGTGTGTCTGTGTGTGTGTGTCTGTGTGTATGTGTCTGTGTGTATGTCTGTGTGTGGTGTGTGTGTCTACATTTGTGTGTATGTGTATGTATGTGTCTATGTGTCTGTGTGTATGTCTCTGTGTGTGTGGTGTGTGTGTCTATGTTTGTGTGTGTGTATTGTGTGTATGTGTATGTATGTCTCTGTGTGAATGTCTGTGTTTGTATGGTGTGTGTGTGACTGTGAGTCTATGTTTGTGTGTGTATATTGTGTGTATGTGTATGTATGTGCGTCTGTGTGTATGTTTATGTGTGGTATATGTTTGTGTGTGTGTATTGAGTGTATGTGTATGTGTGTGTGTGTGTGTGTGTGTGAATGTGTGTGTCTCTGTATATGTCTGTGTGTGTGGGTTGTGGTGTGTGTGTCTATGTTCGTGTGTGTATTGTGTGTATGTGTATGTATGTGTCTGTGTGAGTGTGTGTGCGTGTGTTATCCTAATTTCCTCCTTTTCAATATTCTTCTTTTCAATACTGGCTCTTCTAGTTGACATTCTGGTCCTAGGGGAGCAAACACACCAGAAGCATCAATGGTCCTCTATGAAACTCTCAGCTTGTAGGTCAAGGTGATGACAGCTTGGGGGTGGGGGCTTATGCTCTGCTAAGTTCTGGTTTTAAATCTCAGGAACCAGTGCTTAGAGCAGCACTGTTGGTGAACACTGGGGGTGAGTGCTGAGATGTAAGAGCAGCCCTCTTGCTCAGTCAGAGACCAAAATTTCCATGAAGAAGAGTGAGACAGACGAGTCTGGGGTGAGCTTGGCCATGATCATTGGGTTTAAGTGGGTCTTGCACACTGTGTATGAAACTGACCACCACAGAGCAGAGGAGTTTACGGCTTTGTGAGGCCACTGGACTCTTGAGACATTGTGGAGAAGCCTCCTGTGTAGCATGAGCTCTGTGAGGGAGAGCTGCTCTGTGGTGGTCAATTCAGGTACAAAACTATACGTGGTGGGTTTTCCCATTTGCCCTCTCTTTAAAAAATTGTACAATCTGCAAGTAACTTTGAAGTCAGATGGAAAATCAAAGTTATGTGACAACATAGGCCAGCTATCAGAGGTAGGAGGATGGGTGAGAGGGGAACCTACACTCCTCGCCGGATGCTTGAGAGGCACTGGCTGGCTGGAGGCTCAAAGTCTGACAAGAAAGTCTTCAGAATGCAGCTGTGTCCACTGGGAAGAAGCAGTAGGCTAGGATGACCAGACAGTCCATTAACAATGGAGCTGAGTCTTCTGGGTATGACGATGAGAGGGAAGGTCTCATTGGCTAAGGGAGCACAGGAGGTGGCCTTGAAAGAGCTTCTGCCTCATCCTGACCTTAGAAAGTGGCTTACGGACCTTTTCCCCCTTGGACCATTCCACAGTCCTCTCTCTTTCAAAGGTTCTGTACCTTGCAGTCTCAGACTACAAATGACTTTGCTAGTTATGGTATCTGCCTTCTGCTAGATTACTAATGAAATCAAACAGAGCTGGAGGTAGAGTTAAAAGGACAACGTGGCAGGGATAGAAAGAGAATGCAAGTGGGCTTAAGGCAATATGGCGGATACATCTAAACCTAGAGAATGACCCTTTTGGTTCTGCGACACTGCAGGGGAAAGAGATGCTTTTCCTGAGCCCCGTGCTATGAGGTTCATGATAGTCAGGAATTCAGCTAAACTGTACAGTCTTAGACACCTACGTGTTTGTACTGCATCAGGGTAGACAGCGAAATGAAATCCTGGTGGAAAGTTGGTAGAAAGGCTCCATTTCAAACACTGGCTTTGAGGAGAAAAGCACTACATACGACTCTCCCTCTGCCCGACCTTAGTGGGAACCAGGTACCAGAGCGTGAGAAGGAAAACTCAATACAAAGTGTCTGATTGCATCCATTCTTCTTACTAAACTCTTACACGATGGCTATGTGATGAGGACAATGTTAGGGAATAGTTAATAGTTACATTTGAATGACATATGAAGTGGCTACTTATTAAATTGTTAAAACAAAGAATATGATACATACTCTCTTCCATAATATTTTGGTCTGTTTTCCACCTATATTAAAAGAGAGGGGAAATGTTAATAATGCATTTGAATTCAAATCAGCTAGATAAAAATGTGATTCAGATAAACAGCTAGTGTTCTGGTTGTAATTTTACTGTAGATTCATTCACCAAATCAGAGATCCATGAAGCTTTGGAATTAATCACATAGATAGAAATGATCCAGAATCATTATATTCCTATATTCATTAGGCTCATTTCCCATCTAAATCAAATCAACCTAAGAAAGAATTTTCAAAAAGATAAATAACATTTTTTTCCAAAGGAAACAATGCGTTGCTCATGTTAACAGTGAGGCATTTACAAGAACATTTTAAATTCATTCTAAAAGACAAGGCAGCTACTTCTAACGTGAATAAAACATAAGCATTTATTTCAATCTTCACTTAATTGTTTTGTTTTGTGCTTATAAATAAACAAGGGTTTGCACCTGGATAAAAAAATAAAGTAAAGAGCATTTGGTTTCTTCTCAAATAAAATTGGTATTTTAGCATTGTCCTTTATTTTTCAACAGACACCTAGTGATGGGACCCTGAGGCCCAGCACACAGAAAACAAGATTGAGGTACCTACATCAGATCAGATTGCACGTGTCTTCTATCATATAAGAATGCTGCTCTCTGTTGTTTGCACTATTGGCTTGATAAGATATGAGCATAGATTTTCACATCTGGCTCTCAGTCCTGCTTTAATTCTTGGGACAGTCCAAATACAGCTGAGCCATGTAAAGTTAGAAGTCTTACTGATAGTTGCACATTTGGAAACAAATTTGTGGCAGTTCCCTGGTGTCAGATATGAGTCTGGCAGATATTTTGCCCATAGTCAGTTCTGTCTACAGCCAAATCGACTGTTTTCCCAATAAGGCTCACAGATAAGCATAGTGATTGGATCTCCAGGAACCAGGTGGGTGCCATCTTGTGTATTGCCATCTCCCCTATATCCCGAAGGATAGATAGGCCATAGGATATTATAGACCACGAAGAAAGCTCAGAAAGGGGACCCAGGGCTCTGAAGACCACTTTACAATCTAGCTTGGACCAATCTAGCTTACACACAATCGTCTGGACACTTCTAAACATGTGTTCTCTCTACTGTGTATTTTGTATTTGAAACATGCTCAATAAAAGGCTGCTCATAACTTTTGATCTTGGACGTGTGATGTCTACTCCATGTTTTTGTAAAAAATGAATATATAAATGGTAGAATTAACTGACGCACAGAGTGTGTGAAGAGGCCCCTTTCTAGCAGGTATCTTTTCTATAAACACTGTGTCCTGTTGTCACTTTCTTTACACAACAGTAACTTTTTAAATGTGAGCTGAGAATTGTCACAGATATCACTGTATTGGCTTTTGAAGTTCTTATTTATGTGATACTACTGATATTCAATTGCCACATCAGTGTGCCATAGAGACAGTTTAGATCTAGAAAAGCTAAGGGATCTACAAAAGCAAGGCATAATGGCAAAATACTTTTCCATTCTTGGACATCTAACAGTCCAAAATTAGGAGTGGCTCATTCTTTAGAAGGGAAAAGTTTTCACTCCCATCCTGTTGGAGAATCTATAATACAAGGTGCAAGATCCAAGTATAGCTTTTCATCCCCTCCATCCCCCTACCCTTTCCCCCACAGGAGATGAGTAACTAATCAACCTTCTCATGCAGATTGCACAGGAGGTAAAGCTGACTCCTGACTCCTGGAATGTAGGTAAGAGGTTAACAACTATGGAATTTAATTGGTTCTTAATAACACAACAATTGCTGTTGGCTCACTCATCACTTAGGAAAATACACATCATAAGTATTAGGTTCGGGGCTCTGTGCTTAGCCCTGTCATTGCCCATGCAGTGATGGCCAAGCAAATACAGACAAGACATAGCTACAAAGACATCCTGGGTTTCTGTGATCACAACATGTGGGGAACACAAGGAGAAATCTATTGTGGACTGCCAAATAGGGAATAGTGTCTTAAAGTCTCCCTAATAAGATCTTGCCCAGAGGAGACGTCAATCCGAGTGAGGGACAAACCCCTTCTGTGTGAAACCACTAGAACATAAACCAGGAACATCAAGGCACATAGGATATTGTGTACATGGGATGGTGCCAGAGAAGTGTGGTGAAATTATTAGTCCATCTTTATCTGAATTTAAATTTGGGTAGGCATCCTGGTTTTCTTTATTTCGCTTCATTTGGGAGTGTTACACAGGAGGAGAGGAAAGATGGATACAAGAGAGAGGAAGGTAAGGATGTACTGCTGGGCCCCATGACTGAGCTCTCGCTGAGCAAAGCTGTTCTGATAACAATCAGACCCAATCTTTTCCTTTATCCTCTCTGTAGCTCTTACAAAATACATATTTGCAATTGTTCATGATTATGAGAGAAAATGGCTGGAGTTAGACAGTTAAAAACCATCTTCTTTTCTTTTTCTATTTTTTTTGGAAGAAGTCTCATCAAGAACCTACACTCTAGCAAGCTTAAACAAGCCCAGTGCTTACGTGTTAGTTATAGGACTCTGGGAAAGCCATAGAGCCTCAACATTTCTTCAAGATGGAGGAGAATAGATCTTTGGATCTAGACAAAACATTATCAGCTTGGTATCAAGGCTCAGAGGGATAGGGTCCTGTCCAATGACACACCTCTAACCTCTACACTGTGGCCTAGTAGAACACAATATGCTTTTTCCCTAGGCAAAGTTCCACTAGCCATGAGATTCAGATTCTCTCTCTCTCTCCCTCCCCCTTCTTCCTCTCTCCTCCTCCTCCTCTTCTTCCTCCTCTTCCTCCTCCTCCTCCTCCTCCTCCTCCTCCTCCTTCTTCTTCTTCTCTCTCTCTCTCTCTCTCTCTCTCTCTCTCTCTCTCTCTCTCTCTCCTCCCCCCTCCTGTGGTGAATGTTTGTGTGTGATTATAATATATATGCATGCCATGTATGTATGCCCATGGGTCCACAGAGAGGCCAGGGCGAGGGGAGGACACTGGGTGTCTTCCTCTATCATTCTCTGCCTTATTTTTTGAGAGTGAGACTCTCACTGAATCTGCAGGGTTTTGTTTTATTTTTTATTTTTTCTTGTTGAGAGGGAGTCTTTCCATGCTGCCCAGCCTGGAACTCCTTACCTTCCCACCTGCCATGTGCTGGCCCTTGGAGCATTTTCTGAAGCAGCGGTCCCATCTTCCTTCCCTCTGGTTTTATTCTCAGAACCTCTCTGTGTCTGGCACAGGGTAGAGACACCACACATCTGAGTCTCATACAACCCTGTAAAAACTTCATTCACATGGCAAAAGGTGTCGATTTATTGCTAAAGCATCTTAAGAGATGAAATTTCCAAATGTTGCTAAAATCCTCCTAAATAACCATTGAACAATGTAATAAGAATTTTTGTATAATGCAAAACATTGTAGGATAAATTTTCTAATTATTTAACACTCAATAGAGTAATTTATATGTATGCCTCTATGTGGTATGTATGCAGCGAAACAGACTGGGGATGTCATTGCCCTTCTCCACTGAGCACAAACCATAATAAAAATAAGGATAGAACACTCTTGGCAAAGATATGAACCCACTAACTGAAACAGCCTTGGCGATGGCCTCGGGTGTGCCCGAGCTCACCAACCACCAACCACAATTCCTCAGGGGGAAGAAAGGAGATTGTGTTCAGGCCAATGAGGACAACACTGAGCTCTGGAAGAAGCCTCCTTCCACAGGCTAGCATCCTCCTACTCAAAGAGTCACGGGAAAGGGTGTCACCAGGTCATCAGGACCAGAGCCTTGCACTCACCATGGAGTATGAATCTGTGCCTCAAAGAGGGGTCACAAAAGTCTTAGAATTTTAGAAGGTGCCAGGCATCTGAATGCTTGGCACTGTAGGTTGTTAGCTAAGGAAAGATGATGGCTAAATGGCTAGCAGCCACTGTAGCAGACAGTGTTTGGAGAGCAAAGAGCTCAATGCCAAAAGGTAAGGGCTATGGATGTAGGCCTTTCCTCACTGAGGACTCAGCTCCTGCACAACTCTGAGGAGGATATTTAACTTCCTTGCTTCTCATTTTCTTCAGTCTTTAGTAATATGGGTGTTCTTAAGCATAGGACGGCTTCAGAGATCAGATGAGGCATTGCCTATAAAAACTGTGAGACTTGGAAGAGTCCGGCACTGCTCTTACATTACTGAGTGCTACAATGTATGCTATGTTCTGTGTGCATCATCTCATTAAGACATCTGTAATTCAAGGAAGGTAAGTGAGACTCAGGACAAGTACCACACTGGGCATGTCACCCTTGGCCCCAGGGCTTCTGTGCGGTTCCAGGAAAGACTGAACAATCGTAAGACCTTGGTGGACTCTCAAAATTCTTCATGTTAGCCAATTTGCTTATCTGGAGGTCTTTGGGTTTCTCTTGATGTCAATAAGCACCTTAAAGCCTCTTCCCAGGGACTTGAATTCTATCAGAGAGTTAGCCAACATCTATAAATTTGCCCTAGTGTCCTGAATGATGTTCTTGTGATTTAGAATTATATTGCTTCTCAAACTACCAAGTTTATTCTGCTGATTTTAGGGAAGGCTTTTCAGCAGTTTGTAAAGCCTGGAAGAACATTCTGGTGACAGCTGCACTGAGAGAAGTATAATCCTTAAATGAGTTTCTTTATAGTCAGATTATTGTTGCTTAGATAAACACACATTCCTTTATAGTCAATACAAAGACATTCAAAGAACATTGAGTCTTCAGTAAACAAGGTTTCCAATTATTGGAAAAAAACAAAGCTTGTATAATCCCTCAACAGCTGGTATATGTTAAGTTTATACTTAACAGAAATAATTTTAAAAACCTAATTTAGGAGCCTTTTGTGTGAGGCAACCAGACTGCTGAGTTCTCTGAGATACAGATCAAACGTGGGAGGAAAGGCCTTTGATGGGAGATTTGGACTGGTCATACTGGAGTGATTTCACCCGCAAAATTAAGGATGGTTAATTCCTTTCTAATTAGAAAGCAAAGATCTCTGCTGAAAAGGAAATCAAATAAAAGCCCAGGAATTTTCATTCTTGTAGTTCAAAGTGTATGGTATAGAGGGGAGACTGAGCACACCCAAATCCCACGTCTTTCTAAAACCCAAAGCCTTATTTTACCCAGGCATGCCTAAAGCTTTTCTGAACCTGTGGGTGAGCCTGAAGAGATGACCCCCCCCCCTTCTTGATCAGAATGTGTTAGAACAATGCACAGTGGCTAAGGGCATTTGGTATCTTGCAGAGGACCTGGGTTTGTTTCCTACACTGTGGATTACAGCTCTAGTTCTAGGGGATCTGACGCCCCCTCTGGCCTCCATGGGCACTACACATATGCAGCGCACATACACACATGGAGGCAAATCAACTCATACACATGAAATAAAAGTAAATCTTAAAATAGGAAAAGATTCTACCCAGAGTTGCTGTGGTCAACTTCAAGCAGTCACTGCGGCCTTGCTTGCTCTGTGAGCACACAGTAGGGTAAGGTAAGGACTGCATGAAAACACTCTGCTTTGAGCAGATGCACAGATGGACCATTCTTTGGTTTGCTTTCTGCCCTTAATGTCTCTTCTTAGATTTTCCTAGGAATTTGACTTAAAAGTTAGTGATACTTAAATAAAAAATAAAAGACTTTTTCCTAGACCAGCAGTTCCCAACTGTTAAGAAATGGCTCTTTCCACCCCATGAATCCCCAGGCACACTCAGTAAAGGTACAAATGGTGTTGACCATTTGTCAATTCTGACTCTCCGGGTGGGGGTGGGCAATGGCTTCAGGTCTGTGGTCTGGAATCTAACCTGTCACATCTAAGAGGCCAGTAGTGAAAAAGCCTGCTTGAGAATAAAAGAACTTTACACTTTTATAGAACTGACTATTTTCAAGAATGTTACTAATAAACCAAAATTCAAATAAGCAACAAATGCTTTGAACACTTAAAGTAGAATGTAGTTAAAAGAAAACAGGAAATATTTGTTTCTTATGATACTGGTCTAAAAGTATAAGAATAAAACACTATTTATGAAATGCCACCAACAGGTCAAAGTAGCGCAGAGGAACATGAACTAGATCAGACTAAAATGTTAATAAAATTAATAAGAGAACCTACTCCCTGATTGGAAGAAATATAAATGCTCTCAAGAAAAAAATGAGCAAAAATACTACAGGAAAATTTTAAGTAGTTGGGGGGGTGGATTAGACACACTATGGTTAGACACACTGTGTGCATATGCGAGCCGCTGCAGAAGCTCCCAGCTGCTGTGAGCTTTGCAATTCTGCCCTAGATGTTGTGCTGGAACAGCCTCCAGCAGTCAGTGGCCAAGCACGGAAGACATCCTGGGATAAGAGCCTGAAGCATTGCTTAAATATTTGTCTAGGATGGATCTCAATATTCCTAGAACTCTTAGATAAGCAACCATAGGACACATGCCAAAATGGGGGCGGGTAGGGTATGTGAATATGTGATGCCCAGATTTCTTATGTGCACATCTGGAAAGCAACAGAAGAGCATTTACACCCCGACATGCACACACACTGGATCCTCCCTTGCATACTGGGCCTGTGCTTCTGGTTCTGATCTTCTCTTTAGGCCTACTGACCCTGACCCAGAGCATCATATGGGAACCCTATGGGCAGGGCTAGGAGAGGCAGAGGAGGAGACATACTGCACAGGTTCCTTCTGTGCAGATACCTTAGTTAGCCAACAAGAATCCAGCAGAGGCTATCATTCCCACTGCACGTGAGCAGAGGAAGTCTTGTAAGACTTTATTCCCTGAAGGCCATGAAAAAGTGTGAGGATGACATACAGACCGGGATCTGGTGGATGCTGATAATCAACATGGGGAGGAGGGGGAATTTCCAGAGCCCAGAAGAAAATGCAACCACAGAAAACACCGGTTCTGCTGGAATCATTGGATTGACCCTGCACATCATTAAAAACCTCAAATACTATCCATTCTAGTGTCCTGTTAGAGGAGATGGTATAGAAAATCTGCTCACAGGACAAAGTTTGGGTCAAAGGCTTCTGTGGGTGGGTTGATGTCCCCCTCCATCCACTGGAAGTCCCTCTTGGCTACAGGAGGTGGCCACTTCAGTCTCCATATCCCCTGCTGCTAAGGTCATCCCTATAGACTCCCCAGAGCCTCTCAGGTCTAGTCCCAGCGATGACCCCCACTGACTTCTGTTCTTCTTCCCAGCACTCTCCTGAGCCCCTCTCCCCACACCTAATCTTTATTCCCTTTCCTCTCCCCAGTCCCTCTCCTGGCCAGTTCCCTCTCTCCATCCACTTCTGAGGACTACTTTATTTCCCCTTCTGAGTGAGATTCAAGCATCCTCCCTTGGGCCGTCCTTGTTAACTCAGCTTTTATGTGTTGTAGCATAGTTATCATGTACTTCATGGCTAATATCCACTTATAAGTGAATAATACCACGAGTGCCTTTCTGGGTCTGGATTACCTCACTCGGGATGATATTCTCTAGTTCCATCTGTTTGCCTGCAAATATCATGTCTCTGTTTTTAATAGCTGGGTAGTATTCCATTGTGTAGATGTACCATAGTTTCTTTATCCACTCTTTAGAGCATGCAGGGTCTGGACCTAGGCTTCCTACACATTTGTAGCAGATGTGCAGCTTGGTCTTCATGTGGGTCCCTAACAATTGAAGTGGGGTTGTCTCTGACTCTGTTGCCTGCCATTGGATCCCCTTCCCCTAGCTGCACTGCCTGGGCTGGCCTCCATGAGAGAGGATATGCTTAGTCGTGCTATGAATTGATGTCCCAGGGCAGGACATCTGAGGAGAATGGGAGGAGGTGATGGGGGAAGGGACTTGAGAGGGTAGACCTGGGGTGGGGGCTGTAACCAGGATATAAAGTGAATTAAAAAATAAATGAATTAATTAATGAAAAAAAGAAAAAATCTGCTCGCCACACCTGGCGTCTCAGCACCTCTGTGGATGACTTTACCCAAGGCTCCTCCCGGGGTGCTATCATTCCCAGGGCACCCTCTCCCCTCCAGTGGAACGTGTCTCTTAGTGGCTGTTGCAGGTGTCCCTTTATCCCTATGGCCACCATTATGAATCTAGTCTCCGGGTCCACCAAAATAGTATTTTCACTGATCCTGTCTGAACTTTCCTCGTTCCCAGATCTGTTTTATACTGAACAGAAAAGACAAGCCTCATCACATTGCCAAATGCCCGAACCCTTCTCAGATTCCTCATTGCTGGGGGAGGAAGGACCTCACACAACTTAGTGGGATCTTCTCCGCTCTCTGCCCTGAGGAGCAGCGTGACCTCACCCACCCTGCAAACACTGTACTGAGTGGGGCAACCTCTATCCACAGAGACAAAAGCCTTGTTCTCTCTCATCCGTGGCTCCTAGCTCCGAATCTGTAGATTCCAGTATCTAATCCGGAATAACTGCAGAAGCCAAAAGGTAGGAGAGGATCATGGTGGGGAGGAGAGGTTGTTGAGAAGAAGCTCTAAGGAAGAGGAGAGTAGGTGCGATGAAAGGGAGAAAATGGGGAGGCTGCAGTGGAGGAGGGGGTAGTACAGGGTGAGAGGTAAGGAAAGTTAAACACCACTTAGGATGTTTGAAAAAATCAGGAAAGTATTATTTTATAAGTTTACTTAAAAATACAAAATACACTGTGTTTGTGCGTGCGTGCATGTGTGTGTGTGTGTGTTTTAAATGGAGTTACCCTGCCTGCATTTCCATCCTTCTGATACTTCCTGCAAACAGGTGTCATTTTTTTTTCTTTTTTTTAAATTGGTTTTTCAAGACAGGGTTTCTCTGTGTAGCCCTGGCTATCCTGGAACTCACTCTGTAGACCAGGCTGGCCTCGAACTCAGAAATCCGCCTGCCTCTGCCTCCTGAGTGCTGGGATTAAAGGCATGCACCACAACAGCCTGGCCCTCTCTTAACCTTTTCAAGGAGGCTCCACCTCCAATCCTTAGCTCTTCTTCCTTCTCCTCTGGCTGTCTTTAAATTCTCCATATTCCTCCTAAGCCTTAAGCCCAAGGAGCTTGAGCTACCCAATAGAATCAAACCAAAGGAAGCCTGCTAACTGTGAGAGGCCACTTAGGGGGCATGCCTGCAAACACACTTGCTTAAGTCCTCTCTCCTCTTAGTGAATTCCTTCCTTCAAAGCTCAATCCATGCCTGAAGAAAGAGAAAGGACTAGGGGAGCTTGGGAAGTGGCTGAAGTGAGAGATTTGTCTGGTGTTAGTCTCTGTTGCATATACAGTCTATTGTGGAGGACATTTAGAGAAGTCACTGCGACCCCTACTGTCTTAGTCGGGGTTTCTATTCCTGCACAAACATCATGACCAAGAAGCAAGTTGGGGAGGAAAGGGTTTATTCAGTTTACACTTCCACACTGATGTTCATCACCAAAGAAGTCAGGACTGGAATTCAAGCAGGTCAGGAAGTAGGAGCTGATGCAGAGCCCACGGAGGGATGTTTCTTACTGGCTTGCTTCCTCTCCTGGCATGCTCATCTGGCTTTCTTATAGAGCCCAAGACTACCAGCCCACAGATGGCACCACCCACAAGGGGCCCTCCCCCCTTGATCACTAATTGAGAAAATGCCTTACCGCTGGATCTCATGGAGGCATTTTCTCACCTGAAACTCCTTTCTCTGTGATAACTCTAGCTTGTGTCAAGTTGACACACAAAACTAGCCAGTACACTTACCGAGTGACATTTTAATTCTGAAGATAAACTCAATGTGTTTCTATTATGTTCTATATGCACATTTGTGATTTCTATTTTAAAAACAGCTCACTCTCTCTGTCTCTATCTGTCCCTTTTTGTTTGTTTCTGTCTCTCTGTGTCTCTGTCTTTCCGTCCCTCTCTACCTCACTCCCCCCCCCTGTGTGTGTGTGTGTGTGTGTGTGTGTGTGTGTGTGTGTGTGTGTCCTGTGAAGATCAAGTCTTTCCCTTGGGGATAATATTGCTTGCTGTCTGAGGGTCATGGTCCTGTGACTTCTTCATGCCTGCAGTGAGCGTGCTTTTATGTATGTTCTTCCACCAGACTGGTGGGCTGTGTGCCTTTGCATCTTTCTCATAGCACAGGAAGCTTCAGCTCAGAATGGTTATCAGTTGGCTCTCATAGCTCAGTAGAGCCAAGACCGAAGCCCAGCCTTGACTTTGGGTCTGACTCTCATTTCTCTACATCACAATGATTTCTATAAAATCTAGAAGAGTGTGTGCTATTTTTAAAAAGTACCCCATACTCTACTTCCAGAGTAGGCACTCCCCCAAGAACTCCACATCAGAGTAATAAAAAAGATAGTGAGAGCTCCTTTTAATGCTTGTCCTTGTGATCATTCTGAACCACACAGTTCAGATTCCTGAGCATGGCCTATGGGCTTCCGCTACCATCAGACACAGAGCTGGTCTCCTGCCTGTCTGGGCCTAGTACCCCAGAGAACAGCTTTGCTTCTCAGCTTTCTCTGCTTTCACAAATACTCTCGGCTTTCTTGATGCTTTTGTGTGGAAATCTCCATAGAGCTGGTTGAATACATGAAAGGCTCGAAGGTATTCAGAGCAGGCAGGCACGCCCACACCCCACTGACATTCCATAGCATTTTACAGCTGTATCGATTTGTTCGTCCTTCATCGCCTGCCAATCCAACTTTTAAAACTACGTTTTTCAAAGCGAAGGGCTTAGCACGTTTCTTTCCAAACATTTTAATGCAAACCATTAGTCAGCTTCAATGGCTACTAGACTTTTGATAGGAGGTGACATCAGCTTTCCTCCTGAAATTAAAATCAGTATAGTTTATATGTCCAGGAAGTGTTACAAACAGCCACTCCACCCAGCCTTTCAGTCACCTGTAAGCAGCATTGGTCACTTTTACTAGCAGGCTGCCATCTACAGGTGAGGGAGTGATGGTCACTGAATGCCTGCTTTTTGCTGCTGTCTTAGCCTTTCTTGCTGATGTGCATGTGCTAAACATGAAGGGCTGGCTGTTCCTTCAAAAGGCTGGGAGTGGCTTCCTTCCTCAGCTCCAGGCCCCAATTTCCTTCTACTCTCAGTGTCTGGGAGAGGGCAAGAAAGAATGCCAGTATTTTCCATGTGTGACTGCCAGGCCTGCCACTTTATACGTATCAGCTCACTTCAAAGTTACATTGGTGCACAGTTAGTGTCCAGCATAGTTCTCCTGAAAGGGTTGGACTGGAATATAGCCTCTGTCTCAAGGACTCAGTTCATTCAGAAATGAATGACTGTTTCTATATTCTGATGAAACTTATTACAAAACCATTCAGTGGATTATTATACGCTAATCCCTCGGCTAGGCTAACAAAGGTGGGGGTCCCATTAACAAACATTTTACACTAAGCACAAGACATAAAACCTTCCATCCTTCCCAAGCTTCTTTATCTCATGGTGGGCCAAGTTTTATTTGTGTGCAGGCCCCTCCATTTGCTGCATTGAGTGGAATTCATCTTTAATTTTTAAGCAAGATATGCTGAGTCAACTTAAGGCTCTATTAACTAAGGCAGAAAGCTGCTGGATTATATATGTAAGCAACAGAGATTACAGAGACACAAACGTGACTTTCATGTGTCCTTAGGGAAGTATTGGAGATACAGCATTCAGCCTGTTCTTGAGAAGCTACTGAGCCTCGAGGGCCACAACTGAGCAAACGGATATTCAGGGAGTAGTTAAATACGTGGTAGAAATAATCAGGGAGAAACTGGAACAATCCATCACACAATCATTGTGTAATTACCTAACAGGACACAAGGTGCTGGATGCAAACCAATATGCCTTTCTCTGGCTTTTCTTAGGTTATTTAATTTCCTTCCACAGGAGATAGGGAGATGACAGAGGCCATGTGGGTAAGAAGGAAGGAAGAGATACCATCACTAAAGTGAAACTTGCTGTTCTGTCCAACAACAAGACCTGAAGATACAGTATATTTAGAGCTGATGACAAGCAAGGCTGTGATTGTGAGAGGGGACAGCCAGAGATTACTGCTTCCCCATGACTCAGCCAACATTATCCTGGAGACAACAGAGAAGCAGGACCCAAGGCAAGGGTGCAGATCTGGGAGCGTAAGTTATAGACTGGCTTATATTAGCCAAATAGTCGTGTGAATCCCACATTAGGAGGTGATCACCAAGCACTAAGTGAAGGAGCTCGGATCTTGGGGGTGAAAATGTTAGTGTCAGTATTCCTGGCACAGTCATAATGAATTTATTATTGTTATTAAGGCAAAGATTTTCTCAAAGCAGAAAGAAATCTAGCAAGGAGGTTTTATGCATAGTCACTGATAAAGAAAATATGTGAACTATCCCCAAAGGGGTGGGGTCCATAACAGGATACTTGAAATATGAATAAACACAAGTATGAATCATTAGACATGAACTTGAATAATTCTGTTAACTTGTAATATAAAACAGCATCAGCAAGTGTAATGCCAGAAGAGGTAGAGGCAGGAGACTGGGCTGAGTCAGGCACTGTCCACAGACCATATATGTACAAGGACTCCTAATTGATCTCTGTAACATGAGAGAATATGGGAAAGAACCCAGCAAAGAAGAAAGGCAAGATACTTTTAATGGAGGGGAATAACATCTAGGAGGAAGGACACAGCAGAAACAGACAGTGCCATAGGATGCCTGGATGTTTGCTTTCAAATCCATGAGAAATAGAGCACGGAGATGGTCCATCAGTGTCAGGAGGCAAAGTGGTCTTGATTCTTGAGTCCTTAAGACATAGGGAGCAGGTAGGAGAGAAAGCAGAAGAAAGCAAGAACAGTCCTGAGAGCACTGGTCCTCACACTTGAGGCAGGCAGCTGGCCTCCATCTTCAGCTTCTTATTCAGCAGGTCCAGGCTGGGACAGACAACATGCATTTCTGGTAGGTTCCCAGGTAATGCTCTCCCTGGCCTGGGAATCACACTTGGAGAGGCACTGTGTTAGAAGCCCTGTCCTGCATGTGGACTGTCTAGGTGGGACTGTGGTCTCACCTCTCCTGTGCTGTCTGTCCCCATGAGAGGGCTGCAGGGAGCAGGGTAAAGAAGCTGTTTGGCCAAGGCTCAGGGCACAGGAAGAATCTTTTCAGAGTACTAGAAGTCTGACCATAAACCCAATTTAGGTGACCCTAAAGATTTAGGTGACATTAAAGTTGGACTGACTAAAATAGCATCATCAACATTTTTCTGAGGGAAAATTGAGTCAGGATTTGAAAATGGTTTTCAAGCATTAAGATATTTGGTTAGCTAGGACACATTCCCCTAGGAGACATGGCTCATCGGGGCAAAGTGCAATGCGCCTTAGTCAGCATCATTTCTCTGTTACAGTTTGACCAGAGGAGCAAAAATCTGGAACCATGTCTCTAAACCCCAGCAGTTCTGTGTTCTCAATGCTCTTGTCACTTCCCAAGAGCCCTCTCTAGTTTCCAAGCCGTAGCATAGGCCAAAGTAAAAGCTGCTCTGTCTCCCTCTCTCCCTCCCTCCCTCTCTCTCTCTCTGTCTCTCTCCCTGTCTCTCTCTCTGTGTGTGTATGTTGGGAGCGTGATATATTTTACTTCTGTTTGCATATATTATCCGTGTATGTGGTAACTAACCTACATCTCCCTAAAGGCATTAACCCATTCACCAGGCCGGGTCATAATTTCTGCTCAAAGGCTCTACTTCTCAGCACTGTTGTAGTTGGGGGTGGGGAATTCAAATCATAGAAGTAGCCTGAAGTTGGCTTCCAAAGAGCAGAAATTTTGCACTGTGTATCCCCCTTGCCTTGCCTCATAGACAGGGGAAGGAAACAGATCGTGCTGTCCCAGGCTAGGGAAGGGTGGCAGGACACATGCTGTGTATATGATGGTACCAGTTATTCTTTCTTTTTCAGTGAAATGTACACACTATTATGATTGCATAACAACAGGAAACACAAATCCCAGTTAGATATTAAAAAACAGAAACCACAGTGAGGTTAAAGAATCTTCTAGAAACTTGGCCTATTATCAATTGCCCTGTGATTGACCCTTTATTTCCTCAGCCAACTTTCGCCTTGACCCACGTGTGGATGCACTGCAGTTCTGCTCTCTGCTGGCTCCCTACCATCCTGCTTCCTCCTCTGTGTCTCTTGGCTCTGAGCTTCAAGACAGCAGTTGGGCTTCCAGAACTCAGGCCTACCCTCTGTGAGTTTACCTCAGAATGACTGTGTATCTCCAGATGCATCTATGGGTCTGTATTACCTTAGAAGTCCAAAGTATTCCAAAGATAGTAAATTCTTGTTTAGAGAGGAGGGATATGCAGTTGGAGCGTCTCTCTCTCTCTCTCTCTCTCTCTCTCTCTCTCTCTCTCTCCCCCCTTCCCTGTGTCCCTCCCCCTCCTTCTCCCTCTCCCTACTCTTCCTCCCTCTCTCAAAGAGGGAGGGATGGTCTCAGTATGAAAACCCCTGGTCTAGAACTCACAAGATCTGCCTGCCTCTACCCCTCCAAGTACTAGGATTTAAAGGTATATACAGCCATGCCTGGTCATTTAGCAGAGCTCCTGCCTAGCATGCATGGAGCCCTCAGTTTGATGCCCACCAATGCAGAAACTGAGCATGGTGGCATATGTGTAATCCCACAATTCAGGAGGATGAAGAACAAATATAAATGTTCACGTTATCCTCAGCTGCATGGTGAGTTCTGGCAGGAACGGTGTCACAAAAGCAAAGGAAAGAAAAAGGAAGGGGAGCACATATTGCAATTTCTATCTTTAAGTAGAAGAAAAACGCATATGTCAATTCTTCCGCCATACTATAGCCAGTCTGAGACCAGAGGAAATCTGTGAAGAAAAGGCTGGCTGTGTTGGTGAGTAAGATGAAAGGCAGGGAGAAAAACTGATGGGAAAGGCCCTTCATTCTTGGTTGGGTCAATAGTAAGAGGGAAGAAAGAGACCAGCGCAGAAATCCCAGGATGAAAGGGATGGAAATGCTTCTGCCAGAGAAGCAGTTGCCTTCTGATCACTATACATGATGGCAATTAAAGAGCAATGAGATTGATTTTTGTTCCTGGCTTGTAGGTTCAATCACATGATTTTAGAGCTGTCCCAGCTCTGGGTGTCTTGCATCTGCAGAGCGGAGCAGCCTCAAGGAAGGCACTTTGTTTTAAAACCTTTTTTTTTTCGATGATTAATATACAAAGCAGGAGAATGATGGAATAACAGAAAGCCACCTTGAGTTGCAGAAATTTGTGATGTTAAATGGATTGCGTTCATGGCAAACTATGTGAACAATCCTGATGACTTGTTTACATGTCCCAGGCAAGCATGAGACTAGATCAAGGCCTATAGTCCTGTGGCTGAGAAGTTGAGGAGCTAAAACCTTAAAATACCTGATGAAGAACAATGTTTCTGTAGGCTTCAAAGGACAGCTTTACAAATAAAAGCAGAAATGATGAAGCAGGCTATTCAGAAACACCAGAACCCAGAGGAAATGCCCCCAAGAGGACATGAAGTGATGTTTAAAACGCATCTGATTCCCTGGCAGGTGAAACAGGGCAGCAGGGTGTGACAGCAATTGAAGAAACCCCGGTGTTCCATCCCACCTCTGACATTAAAATGAAGGCTGGCTCTGGTCTTGAGCACAGGGAGCAGCTGCTCTACAACCACTGTTGCGTTAAAAGAACAGTCTTCCAAATAGGTGGTTAAATGGCAAGGGAGCAGGGAATGAAGCTGTATAGAGTGGAGAATGGTTTGAGATGATAGCCTGCTGTTTTATTTCCCTTTTAGAATTGCCTTTTGTAATCCTCTATTCTCCAGGAAACCTCAAGTGGACAAAGGAGACCGAGTCATTTAGGTCACAAAAGTGGTCTGTCCTTTACAGGATGCAGGTGGAATTTGACTTTAAATTAGTCATGCAAAAAATCTTGACATTTTGGCCTTTTTCAAAAGGCCAAAAAGAAACTTGGACCATTCCAAGATACACTATCAGTTGGGTTTAAGCAAGCACCTTAATTGCCAAAAGCCCAACTTACTGCCCCGATAACAGCACTGTGTAAACCAGAAATGTTCTTAGCAAGCCTCTGACAATTCTGAATTCCTTACATCACCCATCTCTGGCCCCTTTGCATGACTTTGTTCCATGTTTGCTGATTACCCACTGTTGCTGGGCTGCACCCAGTGCCAGGGAAGGACTTAAATGATGTAGTCTCTGGGGTATCCATTCTTCTGGAGAAAGACCCTTAAGTGACAAATAAGTTAGGAGATTTATTAAACAGGTCAGTCCCCTCTTCTCTGTGCCTTTTTCCTGTGGGCTTCAGTCAATCATAGTCTGAAAACATTAAATGGAAAATTCTAGAAGTAAACAATTCAGAAATTTAAAATAACTCATTACAGTATATTGTTAAAATTGCTTTTTATTATGAGTTTTTATCTTTTACTGCGCCTAACTTATAAGCTAAACCTTATTGTAGATAAGTAGACTATATGTCAGGGTCAGTATGTATAACTCTTTTGGGAATCTACTACATGTCTGGAAGTGTATCGTTCGTGGACAAGAAGGGGTCACTATACCAGAGACAGAACAAACGGTGACAGGACAGGGGCTATCTGACAGCTAGGGGTGGGGTGCTTATGTTCATTGGGTTCAGGAAGGGCCTGGGACTCAGTGACACTGGATCTGAAACTCAGACAGGCAAAAGTGCAGGACCCTTTGGAAAGTTATCTGGAAGTAAGGCTGGCATCTTCTAAGAATGGAAGAAAAAGGAGTGAGGGTGGGGAGTGGCAAGCCAGGATTTTTGGACCTATGCATACTGAATGAAGCAGGCCTGGTCTTTTCTAAAAGTGAGCCTTTCTCTCGCCCAGGTGCCATCCACCTGCAGAAGCCAAGGTGGGTAGAGGTGTTGAGAGCCCAGAGGAGAGGTCTCAGTTAAAGAGACATATTTTGGATAAGAATTTCTGCACAGTTCCTGGCAGACCACCCAAACATACATTTGGTAATTAATAAATGCTTATGAAGTGACTGACTGATAATTCATGGAAAGAGCAAGTGAGGCTTTTGTTTTCTGGAAGATGTTTTGACTCTCATGGCAAGGAGTGTTCTGGAAATGCCTGTAGAATGCCACATGCTGTGATGGCTCACTAAGCATTAATTTACAGTGATGCATCTTAAGAAAGCAATGGACTATTATTTCCATGGCTGACTCTTCCTGGCATAGCTGGCACTATTGTTCAGCTGCTGGTATCTTCCATTTCTCATCCTCAGGATCATCATCCCAGTGGTTTGATTGCTGCCTTGGGCATCTCATCCTCAGCATCTTCATCCTAGTGGTTTGATTGCTGACCTGGGCATCTTGCTCTGTTCATTATCACTGCCACTTTTCTTGCCCAGTCAGGGACTGCTGTCATCACCCCGACTGTTCCCAGTAACTGTCTCCCAGACTGCTCTCCACAGGTGAACTGGCCTTGGCTCTTGCTCATTTACTGAGTACCTGTTATGCATCAGGCACCAATGCTTGTCACATTTGCAGCAACCCTGCCAAGTGGACCTCTACCCTTAGCTTGGCTTTTATCATTCCAGAAGATTGGGTGAGGGCTTGACTCTAAGTCAGATTACTAGAGATCAGCAGAGCATGAAGTCAAAACTCCACAAGACTGCAGCTGAGTCCCCCTAGTCCCTGGCTTGGCTGGCTCTCTAGATCTTGCCTGTAGAGTCAGTCTGTACCTCCTCTCACCTAATGAGAGGATTATCAGTGAAACTCATCAGGTAAGTGGCTTGCAATTGTTTATCAAGTCAGGCTGACCCAAGACTTATCCTGGAGTCACAGTGTCTCCTATCTCTGTCACTTTGGATTTCATTTTGGATTCATGTGGGTTTGTGTTGATCTTGTGAGCCTGAGGCTTCTATTCTGAGAGATGCACAGACTGAGAAGGGGTAAACAAACAATTAGAGAGAGAACATAAGGATGTAGAGCCATCCAGGCAGGGACCAGGGAAGCGGGGCTGATGAGGAAGGAGAGAGCAGAGCTGTGTACAGAGTTGAACCAGAAAAAGAATGTAAATCAGAAGTCAATATTCATCGTTCAAACAAAAAAACCTCACGAGCTAGTAAATATGTTACAAGAGCCCCACTCTCTGACCATACACTCCACTGAGAAGACATTCTGCCTTTGCTGAGTAGGTTTCCCCCAGGAGACAGGTGCATCATTAGGCACCTGATGTTTAACTAAACAATGTCTTTAGCAGGAACATCTAAAAGGAAGTGTGACCTCCACTCCCAAGAGGCCAGGTGCTGGGAGGCCTAGCAATTTGGACAGGAAATAGTCACAGATATAATAACATTGGAAGACAAAGTGAACCAAAGCTGGGCCTACTGTTACCTTTAAGAACCGCACCTGTTTTCTCCAGCAAAGTTGACCCATTATCACCTGACGCTTGCCTTACTGGTTGGCCACAGGCAGCCTGCTGAGGAACTGGAGCTAATGGGCAGTCACCCTAAACTAGGTTTCATGGCTGACATAGAATATGGAACTTCTGGGAACCAGCTACCTATGGATCAAACATCAGCTAGCAATCATCTATTTGAGACAAATTAGTCAAGGTAGAGAGGCGAAAAACATGGTTTAAAACACAGGGAGAGCTTAAAAGCATACATGCAGCTGATGGTAAGGACTGCAGAGCAGGCCCTCAACACCCTGGATGTCTGGGAAGCATCACTTGAAATCCAGGAAGAGTTTCTGTAACATGAGCATCTACCTATTGCCTTCACTCAAAGGAAAGTTGTCATGGTTACCAGGTCTTTGAGACACATTCATATTCTCTCTCTCTCTCTCTCTCTGTTGTAGCCTTGAACACTCACATATTTTTGTTATCATTTTGTTCTCACTTATTAATCAAAATGCCAATAGCCAAGTTCTTTGCCACAGTTCACGCACCTGGACTTTAAGTGCTCCATACACACGACAGTGACCAATGACATTTATTGTCCCCTATGGTGCTGATGTTCAACTTTGCTAATGAGCTTCTGCTATTACCTCCAGTGCAGTTTTTACTTATATTTAAATTCTTAGCTGCATTCCAAATTTTATTTTGATTTGATCATGTATATGAGCATGTGCATGCATATGTGTTCTTGTATATGGGTACATGCATGTGTGCACATATGTAGGCATGTATGTATGGTCCAGAGGGTAATTTCAGTGCTGTTATTCAAGATCCACCTACCTTTTTTTTGAGACAGAGTCTCTCAAGGGCCTGGAACTTGCCAAATAGGCTAGGTTAGCTGGCTGGTTAGGTAGCACCGGGGATTTGCCTATTTCTGTCTCCCCAATGCCAGGAGGATAAGCACATGTCCCCATGCCTGGCTTCCTTAAGGTGTGTTCTGAGGACTGAACCCAGGTCTGCACCCTTTCAAGGCAGACTCTACCAACTGAGCCATCACCCAAGTCTGTTCTAATTATGTTCTCGTCGTCTCACCACTACATATAAACTCTTGCTGAAGAAACACCACATGCAAAGAAGCAGCGGGTAGACTTCAGTAGCCTATTTCATAATCCTCATTTCACTTAAAGCAAATTAACTTTTCTCTTGTGTACGTGTTACCGACTATCCAAAGGAAGACACCAAGGGGAGCTGGTGAGACCATCAGACTGCCTGTAGATCTCATCTTGGGCTGTTTTCATAATCAGAGCTTTCCCCCTCTCTATTGACATTCCTGAGATAAGAAAGTCTATGCTCTCTATTAAAATCAAGACGATCTGATGAATTTCACTCCTTTCCACAGAAGTAAAATTGTAAGTGGAAAACTGGTTAACGTAAGAGAAGGTAACTGTGAGAGAGAGATAAGGTAGCTGTGGTTAGAGAATGCACTACACAAGTCTTTGAAACAGGTTCATACCCACCCAAATCACTGATGTTTCCTGATGAGTCTCCTGAGTGCGGGCATGGGAAGCTCCTGGCCTCACCAGGGCCCACAGACAGCTTTAGAAGCTTGCTGCTGCTCTGTACTTAACTCAAACAGACCAAAAGAAACTGAGACCCATGGGCCTTTGGTTTGAAGGGGATTAGGTGGACTATTTACAAACTGGTCAGGATGTAAATAGGAAACAGCACTTTGATCTTGCTCTTCAAAGCTTGCTGGTACCCCAGGTGATGAGCAAACCAGGGTCGGAGAAGAGCAATGGAAGCTTCTGTGAGCTTGTTGGGATTTTTGTGAGCTAATACCTTCGGAATGCTATTTCCAGGGTCAAAACATAGTTCCTTTGAACATACAGCTTTATTATTTTTAAAATGTCAAGTAAATATGGTAAAACTACAATGATTTGCTAACTATAGATACTGGAAATATCCCAGAATTTAGCAGTTTCGTGTGTTTTCTGGAAACATTTCATAGCTGAGCACATTAAAAAGAGCCAAAGCATGACAGTTTACACCTGGTCATATGCAACAGATGGAGAGGTCAGATGACCTAGAAAGAAGGCCTAGCTTTTGCTTTGCTAAATGGGCCGTGGCCACCAAACTGCCTTCTAAATAACTGTGTATGCCTAGGGATTGCTGCTGCTGCCATCTTTGGCTAGAGAAGCTTTTTTTTTTTTTTTAAATGGGAGGAGCATTAACTACAGGGGCTCCTGATTGGTCAGATTACTAAATGGAAGTGATTGGTTGAATGGGAAGCCATAAACAGGACACTGGTATCAGCACCTCCAAAGTTCAGGTGAAATTGCTGGCTGAAGAGAGGGTGGGAACAATGAGAGAGCAGGACTCTTGGCCTCATGGCATCTTTGATGGCCTGCAGAAGACCTCAAGACCTGCGCGAGATCAGGCTTGTCAGTCTTCTGTCATAGAGGGAGAAGGTGCTCATGAGGCCCCACCCATCTCTAAGGATTCATGGATAGCTAATGGTTGCTAGGAGAACTAGAGCCATCTTGTTTGGTAGTGTGTTGTAGCTTTCTGAAAGGTGTTCATGCTCCCTTGACCAACCCTGATGAAACTTCCTGGGACACACCCACACATGGGGGGTGGGGCTGGTTGCAACTAGGAAGAAGGTTAGCGGGATGGGGACAAGACCGGGCTATGGGAGCAAATATATTATAAACATGTATAAAGTGTCACAGTGAAACCCATAATTGTATTTAATTAGCATATGCTAATAAAGAATCCTGAAAAGAGTCAGAACCACTGTAACACAAAACAAGAATATCCCATGTTTTGTGGCATTTACAAAGAGTTTAGTTTGTCTCTGCATGTGTTAAAAATGTGAGACATTTGATTCTCAGATTGTAAAACCAGGTATTGAGATAACATGTAGTCTCAATAGATAGTTATGAAGATCTTCAATTTGGTGACACTGTGCCAAACGTTAATAGAAATTGCCCCCCAGGAAACCCCAAGTCCCTCCAGCATCATTCCACTGAGCTGCCAATTCATCACACTTAACAAGGTGTACTGGAGAGAGCTGAGTACCGACCTCCCGGGGACAAATGATCCTCTTGGGACGAGGTGCCTCTTGCTGCAGCTGATACACTGCCAAAAGAAAAAACAGATGATTATAATTAGGAGAGCAAGCTGCCTAAGCAACACACCCTCACATATTCTCAGCTAGGTTCAGCCTCAGGACCGCAGATTAAAAAAAAAAAAAAAAGAGCACAGCCGCATTCTTCTGACTGGGTGAAGTCAGAAGTCAGCTCATTTATATGGAAATTAGTCACTGAATGCAAACCAGCAAAATTGATTTTTTTTCTCTCTTATAAAGCCAATTTAGCTTCAATAATTGTTGCTGGCGATGTTCATTCTATGGCTTTCTTGGGAGACTAGATACAGGTAAAATGCTTTTGGTTATTTTAGAGATGAATTTCTGCTTGTGAGTACCTGAGTGTAAGATGCTATAACGGGATCCCTCAATTTAAATGTTGATGGCTCCTGACATAGCTAGGGAAGAGCTGACATCAGAGACTGCCATTTTATAAAGTGTACAGTTATGTACAAAGACACTGGATACTGGGAGTGCAGAAAATACCAAGCCTCTGTGTCTCTGCTGCTCTGTCTTCTTTCTGTCTCTCTGTGTCTCTGTCTTTGTCTCTCTGTGTCCCTGTCTTTGTCTCTCTGTTTCTCTATGTGTTTCTGTCTTTGTCTGTCTCTCTGTCTCTGTCTCTCTCTGTCTCTGTTTCTCTCTCTCTCTCTTTCTCTCTCTCTCTCACACACACACACACACACACCTCACCATGGATTCTCATTCATCTGACTAATCGTCCCATCTGTTGCCATTTCTCTTTTGTTCTTTCCTGGGCCACTCCCCAATCTTAGGTAATAACTATCTGAACCTATTTAAATGACAGGCTTGTGTCCTGGATAGATTTTGTTGTTGTTGTTTTGTTATTTAGTTTTTGTTTTTGTCAACTCAACACAAACCAGGTTCATCTAGGAGGAGAAACCTTAGTTGAGAAAATGCCACCAAAAGATTGGCTTAGAAGTAAGTCTGTGGGGCCATTTTCTTGATTAGTGACTGATAAGGAAAGGCCTAGTCTACTGTGGGCAGTGCCACCCTTGGGCTGTTGATCCTGCAGAGTATAAGAAAACAGACTGAGCAAGCCATGGATAGCAAGCCAGTGAGCCGCACCCCTCCATGGCTTCTGCTTCAGTTCCTGCCTCCAAGTCCCTGCATAGTAGACTCTGATCATGGAGGCCTAAGAAGCCTTTTTCCTCTCCCGTTGCTTTCCTGGGTGTGCATGGTATTCTGCTCACAGCATGCACAAGGCATGCACAAGACAGGCGACTGCATACAGCTCGACTCACCAGACAATTAACGAGGATTTTCCTGACTATAATGAGGGATTTTTCTTCTGCTGGACTAATCTGAATTCCTCCCTCCTTCCTTTAATACCTCTTTTTCGTTTGTCTTTCTTTCTGCGGTGCCAGGATTCAATACAGGGTTCCCTGTCCAGGTAGGCAGGCACTCTACCTCTGAGCTGAATCTCACATGGCCCTCTACATGGCCCAGATGAGTCCTTTCAAGGAAACAGCTACCACATGTCAATACCTCAGACTCCACTGCCATGGAAAAACAGGCTGAAAACAAACCAAGTTAATCTTATATGCAGAAGCTTGAAGAAGAAAAGCTAATTTTAGACAGAGTACGTCTATAAAAAGGCAAAATCTACATCCTATAAGGTATTTTAAGAAAACACAATAATATAAGTACAAATTTCTGATTTAATCTCGGTCTGAAAAATAAAACAGAAGAATCTTAAGAAAGAGGCACACAGTGTCTGAATATGGAAATGGGAACTATGGGACTTCATCTATAATTACAGCTCCCTGGTACCTTCAGCTGAACGTGGCTGCTTTCTTCGTCAATTAAGTATGGGCACACAGCTTTAGCATAGAGCAAACTAGGTACTGCTGCCCGGTGTTGGAATCTGCTATATTTCCAAGTGTGAGCTGCCCATGTGCATGTGCCACCCGAGGGAAAATGCACCCATGTATGGAAAGACAACAGAGCTCAGCATGACTTCTTGGCTCAGAAAGACATCAAGAAAGACAGCTAAGAAGATGGCTTCCAAACAATTGACTCCCACCTGGAGGGAAAGCCTACAGGTCCTGATGAAACAGTGCATGGAAAGGGGGTGGGGGAATGGCGAGCTGAGTGCATATGCCACTGTTAACCCCCAGCCTCTCAGCTTTCCTCACACTTGGGTTCTTCTTTTCCAGGCTTGGAGCTGCCTCCTCTTGTTCCACCTACATGCTGACCATAGGAGGCACTCAAGGCTGGTCTCAAGACCTTCTGCAGGGCCCATTTTCCCTCTTGATCCTACAGACACTGCCCTCATCATCACTTGATGTATGAATTACATTTACAAGGCTCCATCATTGCATAGAACCTTCCCTGAAGTATGAGGCCATACCCCAGCCTTCTAGAGGCTCAAAGGGCTTCAAGAGCTGGGCATCCAGCATGGTGCAATGCTCTATACGTTCTTGCCTTACCACATACCATGTTCACTTCTTAACCAAATTGATTTCCTCTCTTTTTGCAGATACACAGTGTTCCCTTTAATCTTCTTTTGTAGGGATGTATCACATGACAATTAAAAAGCCTATAGCCTATGGCTTAGGCAGGAAATAGACGGTGGAACATGTGGGAGGCAGAAACAATTCTGGGATAGAGCCAGGTGGGAGATCCATCCAGGAAGATGTGAGGAGACAGATGCATCACACCTGAACACAGGTAACTAGTCATGTGGCAGAATGGAGGTTAAACTAATCAAGTTATCTAAGTCATGATCTAGTCAGAGAAGATCCTAACTATATGGCCAAGGTATTTGTAAATATATTTTGAGTCTGAGTCTTATTTCTGAGAGCAAGAGGCTGGGAGGAAGAACCAGGCTAAACAACTACAGCACCTAGCAGATACTTCTAGAACATTTCACAAAAACACAGAATATTCTTTCTTCTTATCACCTCAAGGAGCATTCTCCAAAGTTTAGCACAATAGTTGGCCACAAATCAAATATTAACAGATATAAGAAAATTAAATAGCATCTTCTGTCCTATCCAAAAATTGTGGATAACAGCTGGATATCAACAGCACAAGAAATCTTACAAGCTCACAAAACCTGATCTACTCAATACTGAATAAAAAAATGGGTCAAGACAGAAATAAAGAAGGAAATTAAAAACTTTTTAGAATTGAATGAAAATTAAAATACAACATACCAAAATTCATAGGACACTGTAAAGGAGGTTCTAAAAAGCAAGTTCCTAGCACTAAGCACCCAAATAAAAAATTGGAGAGACCCCCTATCAGTAACTTTTGTTCACCCAAAAGTTCTAGAACAAATAGAAAAAAAAAAAACCAAAACACTCAAAAGGAATATACAGCAAGAAATAAACAAACGCAGGGTTAAAATCAATTAAATAGAAGCAAACAAACAAGCAAAAAAAGAATACAAAAACTGAATGAACAAAATTGAATCTTTATGAAAATCAGTAATATTGATAAACCCTTAGCGGAATCAACTAAAATATGAAGAGAAGATCAAAATTAATAAAATTAGAGATAAAAAGACAGACATAACAACAGATACCAGGGATATACAGAGGATCCTACCTACGGATATACATTAAAAATGTGTAGTCCACCAAATTAGAAAATCTAAAAGAAATGGATCAATTTCTTGGTATATACTATCTACTAATGTTAAATTGAGACCAGACAAGCAATTTAAACAGACCCACAACCTCTAGTAAAATAGAAGCAACAACTGAATATCTTCCAACCAGAAAAGGCCCAGACCAAGGTGGATTTAGCATAGAATTCTACCAGACTTTCAAAGAAGAATTAATGCCAATACTCCTCAAGTTATTCCATAATAAAATAAAATAAAAAATAAAAATAAAACCTGAAAAAATATTCCATGAAATAGGAACAGAAAGAATATTGTCTAATTCTTTATGAAGCCAAAATTAGCATGATAACTAAACTACTCAAAGACAGAACAAAGACTTACAGGTCAATGTCCTCCTTTATGAACATAGATGTAAAAATTCTCAATAAAAAACTTTCAACCCAAATCCAAGAAGATATAAAGATGACCCACCATGATCAAGTAGTGCACTGCCTAATTTTATAACAATTTGATACAGACTAGAGTAGCAGTTCTCAATCTGTGGGCCAATATTCCATTGGGGGTCACATATCAGATATCCTGCTTATTAGATGTTCATATTACAATTTGTGATAGCAACAAAATTACAGTTACAAAGTAGTAATGAAACAACTTTAAGGTTGTGAGTCACCACATTTGGAAATATATTGAAGGGTCACAGTATTAGGTAGGTTGAGAATCACTGGGCTAGAGTCACTGGAAAGGAAGGAATTCCAATTGAGAAAATGCCTTCATAAGATCAGGCTGTAGGCAAGCCTGTAGAGTATTTTCTTAATTAGTGATTGATGGGGGAGACCCAGCTTTTTGTATGTGGGGCCTCTTCTGGGCTGGTGGTCCTGGGTTCTAAGAAAGCAGGCTGAACAAGCTATGGGAACAAGCCAGTAAGCAGCACTCCTCCATGGTCTCTATCAGCTACCATCTCCAGGTTCCCGCCCTGTTTGAGTTCCTGTCCAGACTGCCTTTAGTGATAGACTAAGATGTGGAAACTCAAGCCAAATAAAACCCTTCCTGCCCAAATTGCTTTGGTCATGGTGTTTTAACATAGCAATAGTAACCCAAATTAAGACAAGTAGGATTCATCCCAAGGATGCAGGAAGGATTATATATCCCATCATATAAACAGACCGAAAGACAAAAATCACATGGTCATATCATTAGATATGCATTAGATTTCAGCATTAGATGCAAAACCAAACCAAACCAAAAACCTTTGACAAAATTCAACATCCCTTCATGATAAAAGTCCTGGAGGAAATAAAGATTCAAAGAACATACCTCAATATAATAAAGGCAGTTTACAGCAAGCCCACAGCCAACTTCAACCCACATGGAGAACAACAAAAGTAAAATTTCAACTAAAATAAGGAACAAGATAAGGTTGCCCACTGCTCCATACCTATTCGATACAGTACTTGAAGTCTTTTTTTTTTTTTTTTTTTCGAGACAGGGTTTCTCTGTGTAGCCCTGGCTGTCCTGGAACTCACTCTGTAGACCAGGCTGGCCTCGAACTCAGAAGTGCTGGGATGAAAGGCGTGTGCCACCACTGCCTGGCGTACTTGAAGTCTTAGCCAGAGCAATAAGATAACTGGAGGAGAGCAAGGGGTTACAAATAAGAAAGGAAGATCTCAAACATCTTCACTTGCAGATGGTATGATTATACAACATAACGACCCCAAGCTCCACGGGAAACTCCTACAGCTAATAAACACTTCCAGCAAAGTGGCAGGATACAAAATTAACATACAAAATTAGTATCCCTCCTTTATACAAATGGCAAATGGACTGAGAAAAAAATCAGGGAAACAACACCTTTCACAGTAGCTTCAAAAAATATAACTTGGGGTAACTCTAACCAAGCAAGTCAAAGACTTGTATGATAAAAATCTAAGACATTGAAGAAAGAAACTGAAGAAGACATCAGCGGATGGAAAATTTCCCATGCTTATAGATTAGTAAGATTTACATAGTGACAGTCAGGATATCAGATAAATGAATAAAATTAATTAATTAAAAAAGATTTATATAGTGAAAATAGACATCCTACCCAAAGCAACCTACAAATTTAATGCAATCCTCATCAAAGTTCCAACATAATTCTTCACATAACTTGAAAAGACAACTTTCAGCTTCATATGGAAACACTAAATCTCCAGGATGGCTCAAACGATCTTCAACAATAAAGGGACTGCTGAAGGTACCACCACCACCACCACCACCGTCTCAAATTATGCTACCATATGACTGAGCTATAGTAATACAAACAGCAAGTTATTGGCATAAGAGCAGCCATGTTGATCAATGGAATAGAACGGAAGACCAAACCTAAACACACATACCTATGGACACCTGAGGTTTTATAAAGAAGCCAGAAATACTCACTGGGGGAAAAAGACACCATTTTTATCTAGTGGTGCTGTTCAAACTACACAGCTGCATGCAGAGGAAAGCAAACAGACCCATACTTATCCTGCACAAAACCCAGCACCAAATAGACCAAAGACTTCAACATAAGGCCAGATACACTGAATCCGACAGAAGAGAAAGTGGGAACAGTGTTGAACTCATTGTCACAGCAAGCAGCTCTCTGAACAGGACACCAATGGCACAGGCACTAAGAACCGCAATCAGTAAAGGGACGTCATGAGACTGAAAGGATTCTGTATGACTAAGGACATTGGATGAGGAAGCAGCCTACAGAACGGGAAAAGGTTTTTATTGTCTATTTGGGGTTTTTTTTTTTGTAATTTTTATTTTCACCAACTCTACATTCCATAGAGCACAAATATCCAAAATATACAAAGAACTTAAAAAAAAAAAAAACCTAAAGAAATTTGATGGTAAAGGGATGGAGCTAGGAAAAAATCATCCTCGGCAAGGTAACCCAGACTCCAAAAGATAAAAATCGTATGTATTCTCTTACATGTAGAAGTTAGCTGTTAAGTCTTTGAAAAGCAGGCTACTGTCTGTATAAATACAATGGTTTCGTATAGAGAAAGGAACTAGGAGGGAAGGAAGGATCTCCTTAGGAAGGGGAGATAGAACGGATAATTATGGATGGGTAAGGGTTGGGGAGACTGGATTGGAGGGTCAAAGGGGGAGGGGGAGAAGGACGGGGAGGGAATAAGGGAAGGCAGCCAAATGTAAGGCCAGTAGCGGGGTTGTACGGAAACCTACTCCAGTAGAAGCTTCTTAAAATATACACATATATGAAAGAAATCTAAACAGAATCACCAAATATCAGGGCGACAAAGCTCTAACTAGACATCTCTTTCCAAAAATGAAACCCCTGGTGGAATAGTTTACATCTAATTGAGTTGTTCAACAAAGGTTTCCCATGGAAACCCCCAAACAACTTAGACTATTGCTAAAGTTATTTATTCTCTACAAACTGATTATAGGCCCCTATTCATGAAGATAACCCTTCCATAACTCACTGAACACAAATTACTTAAGCTCGTGACAACCTAAAGCCTTCATCCCTACTAACTAGTGTCGATGGTAAAGGTACTCTGCATGCAAAGAAAGGTAAACAGTAACTAGGTACAAACTCTTGGCTCTACAATAGTGACCTGCCTACATCATACGCTGCTACAATAGAGGCACAGAAGTTGTGGGAGTAACCAACCACGATCTGATTGGAATTAAAGCCCACTCCATGAAATACATGGAACCCATACCCAGCATTGTTTCGGTGCTGAAGAAGCTAAGACTTGATAAGTCAGGGACCCAGAGGAAAACCAAATGCTACTGTTCTCCTTATGGAGAGTAGCAGTAAAATGACTCCCAATAACATCCTTCTTTATTCATAGATCAGTGATTGCTCAGCCATCATCAGAGAAGCTTCTCCCTGCAGTAGATGGGAACAAATACAGAGACCCACAAGTGGACAGGGGACAGAGTAACATTGGATTACTCAGACTCCATTAAACCTGTCCCCTCGGGGTTCAGGGAACTCTGTGCAAGAGGTTATATATGTGGTAGAACATATAGAAGACCCAGTAGAGATGGAAGACGCTGGGGGATAAAGGCCTTCTGGACACAATAGGACCGATGCACATATAACTCAGATACTGAGGCTGCACGCACAGGCTCTGCACAGGTCTCAAGCAGATGGGATCTCAGTATCCCATCCCTAACCCCAAAGCTATCTTCAATTGAAAGCAAAAGAAAAATTCGTTTTCTTCAATGGAGTCTCACTGGATATCAAACCCCATTTAAGAGGCAGACATTGTGCTGTGGCTAACATGGCTAACACAAAATGAACTCAGTGGTATTGGAGGTGTGTGTGTGCATGTGAGTGTGCGTGTGCGTGTGCATGTGTGTGTGTGTTATAATCTTTTGTTTGGGCTTTAACCTTATAGGTCTTTTGCTTATATATTATGGTTCAAAAAGGGCGAGGGGGATACAGAACACAGCCAGACCCTGGTATGCAGGTCTTTCTCCCCTGCAGATTCAATTAAATACACCGAAGACATTTGGAAACAAACTGTGTCCGTACTGAGCATGTATTGCTCTTTCTCATCAATGCTCCCCAAACACTTGAGAAATATTGTTTACATTGTATCTCACATTGCATTTGGCACCGAAAGTCATCTAGGGTAATCTGACATCCATAGGAGGCTGTGTGTGTTTCACCTGCAAATACTACATGAGTTTTAGAGTAACAACTGGAGCCAGTCTTCCGGCTTTGGCATCTGCAGTAGGCCTGGAACCAATGTCCCACAGAGAGCAGAGGAATGTTGTATCTAAATGGGGGGTGGGGAGAAAGGGGGAGGGAAGGAGGAGGAAGAGCAAGAGGAGGGAGGGAGGGGAAGAGAGAGATGGAGGAGGGAAAGGGAGAAGGAGGGAAGGGATATACAGAATCACTGTAAGAAAATCATAAAAGAAATAGTCTGTCTGTATTCATTCTTGTTTATGTCTTTATAAGTAAGCTCTGCCAGAAACAAGGAAGTAACGAAAGCAATTGCCTTTGAGAGATGAAGAGAGAGAGAGAACAGCAGCAAGATGGAGTTCCACATGAATATCTTTCTGGTGCCTTGATTTGGGAGCCTCACTTACTCAAAAACAAGAGAAAGGCTCTGAGAGGCAGAGTCAGTAAGAATGCTTAGGGGGAACATTAGGACAAACTGGCCAGTGACAGAGAAACAAGGATTCTTGTCATCCTCAAGACCCCACGGAGGCTACACAAGGAAGTCCCTTTGTTCTCTTGTATCAGCAGGACAGTGCTCCTTGGCTGGCTCATAGCAGGATGAGGCTGTAAGGGAGGGCACTGTAATCTACAGAGGCCTGTGAAATCTCTGTAAAACTCACAGAGGTTTACATCCGAGTGGAATCGCAGAAAAATTCCCCTCTCACCTCTCTTCCCATTGTCAATGCTCTCTGAAGCCAATGGTTCTCCGGGGACTTGTGGGGACAGCTCTGTGAATACCTTCTGTGATGGAGGAGTCTAAGGAGGGGCGCCTGTCACAAGACTAGAGAAGTCTGAGCTAAATGCTCCTTTGCAAGTCACATCAGCAAATGTATGAGCATCTGCTAAGTGCCAGGCACCACTGTCAGCAGCATGGAGGCTGAGAGGATGAATGGATGCAGGCACATAGAAAGGCAGAGCTTACTAAGATTAGCCTGCCAGTGACTCGGACAACACTTCTGTGTCTTCACAAAACCCCGAAAACCCAACGTGTTATTGCCTACATTCTTGCTTTACAGATGAGGAAAGACAGCACAGAGAAGTTAATTATCAGCGTGAGGACACACAGCTGAATTATAGTCTTTTCGATGTCAGAGTCCTGGTTTAGTTGTTCCTGTACCTCAGGCCCTTTGCACTGGCTCCATCTGTGTGGTTCTTTCCTGAGCCATCCAGGTCTTCAGTTCAGTCTTGGTGTCTCCGGGGAACCTTGGCAGCTGTGCCCATGCAGAACACAATCCCCACTCTGCTCCTTCCTGCTGCTTGGTGTCCTCACAGCCCTCACTACCATGAACACCATTAATAGATAAAACAAATTTTTATTTCTTGTATACTCTCTGTCTTGACTACAGCATGGGGTCACAAAGCCAGCCACTTGGCTCTGTGGGATGCATTGTCACCAGTACTAAGAGCAGAGAGAATTTGAGGAAGGGATGGTGACTCCGAGGGAGTCATATTACAGACACATCCACAGGGGACAAGAGCTTCAAGGACTGGCACAAGGGGAAGCCATTTGGCTTCTCTGGGTCACTGGGGTAAAGGGGCATGGGTCTCTCTTTGAGAGACTGAGGTGGGGGTAGCTGTAGGCACAGACAAAAGGGTGGAAGGAAAAGGGAGTCTCATTTGAGAAAACATCTGTGCCCGATCAGCCGGTGGGCAAAACTGGGGGCATTTTCTTCTCTTTTGACAAATCATTTCTTTTATTTTTGGGATTGCAACATAATTACATCATTTCTCCCTTCCTTTCCCTCCCTCCGAACCCTGTATAATGTTACTTATATATATATGCTTTCAGGGCTGGCCATTTGATATTGGATAATCAATTGGTGTACTCTTCCCTGAGAAAGACTATTTCTCCTACTCAGCATTCCTTAGCTGCTTGTCGCTCTTCGTGTAGAGCTGAGGCCTCCTGAGCTGTCTCCTGTCTGCACATCTCTTGTTGTCCTTCTTCAGCTTGCATTTAGGCAATCATGTTGGTCATACTTTATGGATGTATCTCTGACACTCCTAGTAGACATGAACTCACAGCAAATTCCCTGTCCGTCCGGCTCTTCAGATCTTTCCGCCCCTTCTACACCGATCCCTGAACCTTAGGTATGAAAGTTATAATTGTATCAGTTGGAACTGGTCTCCACAATTCTGCATTTAGATTGGTTGTAGTTTTCTGCAACAGTCTCCTGTTACAAAGAGGTGAGAGGTGAGAGGTGAGAGGTGAGGGCTCCACTCATCTGTGGCTATAAGGATAGCTATTTAGAAGGTAGTTAAGGGTTTTGCTGATTTAGTAAAGTGACAGTTGAACGTTCTCCTCTAAGACCCATGACTTCCCCGGGTAGTAGGCTAGGTTTCCAGTACGAGGCATGACTTCCCTCTTGTTGAGCAGGTCATAAGTCCAATTAGAAAGCTATCGGCTACCTCCAAGTTATGCATGCTACAACTGACCCTTAAGGTTACTGTGCCATGCTGGCCATTGCTGTGGGGTCTGTAGGTATCATAGCTGAGTAGGATTGCTGGTTATTTCCCTCTGGAAGCTTGCATGACACCTTGCCTTCTAGTCCTCAAGGAGGCTTTTGGGTCAGTTCCAGCTCAGGGGTCTCTGTGCTCTGTGTCCAAATGGATGGCACCTTCAGCAATAAGGGCATATCTTCCACCTCTGAAGGGCAACCAGGTACAATAAGCAATAGTCTATAATGTGCTAATGTCTCTTGGACAACCATGAACAACCCAAAATAGGGCTTCTCGTGCCTGGTATTATTTTTGTTGCTGTTGCTAGTCTATGGACCTTGGATGGAGTGTTGTCAGTCCAGATGGGAACATTTCATTTTAACAATATATGTCTATTTATACACAGAGCTACATGCATTATAAATATATTTTGAGTAGATAGTTAATAGCATGATTCCATGTGGCTTTTTTTTAGACACACTTACTTTATCATTTCCTTCTGTATTTATCCCCCTCCTTCTTCCTAATTACAGACTCCCATTTCCCCATTTTTCTGATCATATCACTTGTACCCTGTTATTCCCCTCTCTATTGTTCCCTCACCTCTGACTCTGTATTGGTCCCTTTTGATTTTCCTGGTTTCTGTCGTTACTCCAAAGATTTAACTAGAAGCCTCAGATGAGAGAGATCCTTTATCTTTCTGGGTTTGAGTTACATCACTCAATGTGATCTATTCTAGTTTCTGTTCTATCCTATTCTATTTTCAATATGATCTATTCTAGTTTTCTTGCAAAGTTCAGGATTTCATTTTTTTTGGCTGAATAATATTCCGTAGATTACATGTACCACATTTTCATTTTCTATCGTCAATTGTACTGGTTATAGGGCATTTAGGTTGCTCCTATTTGCTACTGTGAATAAATACAACAGCCATGAGCATGGTTAAGCAACTATCTGTGGTCATCCAGTCCTCTTGGCATAAACCAACCAGTGGTATACCTGGGCCATGTGAGATATATATATATAGTTTTGGCTTTTTGAGACTTCTCCACACTGATTTCCAGAGTGATTGGACAAGTGTACTAACCCACCAACAATGAAAAATGAATGAAGGGTCTGATTCCCCACATCTATTGTTCGATGTTGGGTTAATCTTGCCATTCTTACTGGAGTAAAACGAAATCTCAAAGTTATTTTGATTTGCATTTCCCTAATTGCTATGGATGATGAACATTTTTTGAGATATTTCTTAGTTATTGTTGATTAATGATTGATATGGGAGGACCCAGCCCACTGATACTACCTCTAGGAAGGTGGTCTTGGGGTATTAAAAAAAGCAGGTCAGGGAGCCATGGGGAGGAAGCTAGAAAGCAGCATTCCTCCATGGTCTCTGCCTTAGTTCCTGCCTCTAGATTCCTGCCTTGAGTTCCCGACCCCAACCTCCTCAGTGACAGTGTGTGACTATAAGCTAAATAAACCCTTTCCTCCTCAAGTTGCTTTTGGTCATGTGTTTATCACAGCAACAGAAAGCAAATAAGGGCACTGTAATTGCTAGGAACTTGCTGCAAGTCAGAATTTCTGGCATGTTTTCATTGACTCTTCTGAAAAATTTCCTCCAGGACCTAGTCACTTGTGCTAACAAAGCTATGGTTCACTTTGAAGACACTAGAAATCACACAGAGGATAGGACTAAATCAAGTCTCAAATCTGGGTATCCAGGCCTAAAGTCAACGGTTTTTAGCATAGTTGCTGGAAAAGTCCTATGTGGGTCTGATCCCACTAGAATTTACCAGAAGCTGTTACAAAATATAGATTCCTAGTCTCTATTCCTGGCACAATCTACTCCATGAATCCAGAAGGAGCCTTCAAAATCTGTCTTCGTAGACCTTTCCAGAAGATTCTAGAGCACATGCAGGGTGGGGCTATCTTCACCTCACCAAAGAGGAGAGCAGGCAGGGACACTGGGAAGCAGGGAGGAGGGAAAACAGTGGTTTATTCACACACAGCAGACTGTGCAAGGTGAGGGAAGGAGGGGAAGAGGACCCTGAATGAGAAGGGGCTGGGATGCTGCTGGTGGGACTAAAGGATGAAGGCATGGTGTACTTCTGGGCAGTGTGCTTGACGTCAGCAGCCCAGGTCCAGAAAACTCACCCTCTGGGGCACTTGGTACCTAGACATAGAGAAATGCAGGCTCACCAGCCACACACCTAGGAACAAACACATCAGGGATAGCTTGGAAGAAGTGGGAAAGGCTCCTGAAGCACAATAAGCCAGGGAGCCACCTCCCCTCCTGGCTTCTTACAACAGACATCATTAACTGGTGGCTCTTTTCTCAGCCAGAAGGTCTTCAGACTCCTAAGGCTTGGTCTATGCTCTCTGAGCAGTGGAGTTTGCCAAAGTGGAAAGGAAGCCAGTGGACCACTTGGGTCATGTGTCTATCTCTCCAGATGCTGACATGAGAGCCAAACAAAAGCCAGGTAGCTTCCTACCTTAGCTTTCAGTAGGGTCCTGTACATAATTTGAAGGGTTAGCTAATCAAACACCCATGGGAATAATTCCCCAAGGCACATTTAAGGTATGAAATATGTTACAACGTCTGAAAGTGTCACTTCCTGATTTAACTCAACAAACATATTTCCTAAGCGAAATGCAAGAATGAAAGCCACTTTTAAGGTAGTTCCACAAGCAGAGAGGTGACATGGTATCATCTGTTTCTACAGCAATGTCCCATCCATACTGGAGGCCCTCCCTAGCCAGAGGCCTTCTCCAGCACATGAGAGAAATATCCCACTGGGCCAACCTGTTTGGCAGGGGTGGAGGTCACTGAGGAACATGGAGGTAGAGAAGTGATACCTCACTCACCTTGAAATCTAAGGATTGAGAAAGCTAATATTTTATTCTTTCGTAACAAAAGTTGACTCACCATGCCAACATAGGAATAAGTCACCATGCTCCTGTGGGTAATATCGGAAAGGTCATGCATTCTTAGTGCTGAATCCACTCAAACCCATCAGTTCCTAAGACTGAGATGGATGGATCCTAGCTTTCCAGATGGGACTCTGAAGTCTACTCCTTTCTAAAGGAACTGCATCTAGCCAGTGGATAATGAATAAGCAGTACCACCCTGGCCTTGTCTTCCCCAGCAGTGAGCAGCAGGTTACTGATACTGTAGATGACTTCCTGGTTCTAACCTCACCTCTAGCTACCATACGAAGGCTTTGCCTTGCTAATAAAATGTTATCTTAAAATTCACTGCTTGGCCAATGGCACCATGGTAACCCAAAAGCAAGGTTTGTGGGGCCCCAAAGCAGGGAGCCAGGTATCTGTGTACATAAGCAAGATCTATGGGGTTTGACAAATTGCAGACATGCTACTTTTATGACTCACAGATTGGGATAGGATCAAAGAACTAACATATTCATGTCAGGTGATTTGACTGTGGCAGGTCTACAGATCAAGGGTGTGAAGCTCTAAGCTCTTATTTAGAAAAAGTGGCACAAGCTCTGAGTTACCTAACCTCCCACTGGAGGAGGGCCCCTGGGAGAGCTGTCATTCTAGCATTGACTGCATGGTTGCTTTTGGCCTCTTACTAAAGAAAATCTCAGAATAGTCCCATAATGGTTGGCTTTTGAACCTGTCAGCTCCAGGCTCACATTTCACACACTTCAGACTTAATATTCAAACGTGACTTCCTTGTTATTTGTAAATGAATTCAAAAGTAGCAATTCTTTTAGGCTATTAACTCCAGCACTTCCTCAGTGACTTTACCTGTGGTTTGGGGGTTAGTCTTAGTTTTTGAGCTCCAGATGTATGCTGTTTAGGGACAAGATCATCCCAAGGACATAGCTAAGCAAGTGGGAGTGTTTGCATCTGAGAGGATAACAAAATCTTCTAATCCCACAGGGAAGTGGAAAGAGCAGAAATTTGGGGGCATTGTGCGTCATTGGGCTTTCTCCAGTCAAGTCCCGGTCTTATGTATCCTTGTGATCCCACAGCTCCTAGTACACCCTCTGATTTCAGACAGGGCCTTAAGATGCGCTGGTGCATGAATGACTGAACAAAGGGATAACATCCATACACCACTGGAAAAGAAGATTCCTAAAGATCCTTGCTGCCAGATGTGCACGCCTGCTGTCTGTGGCTACCTCCCCAGCACCTCTGCTCTTCTCCCCCTTTCCAGTGTTTCTCTACATTTTCGGATTTTTTTTTTTTTAAATAGGACTGATTCAGAAGTTGATGCTGATCAACTTTGGGAAAGTTAGCAGTTACCAACACCTTGACCACAGAGATAAAGTCAGGAATAGGAAAGTGAAGGCAACGAGGGCTGGAATTTCATTCTGATGTTTTTCTTGAAGCACTAATAAATGGATGGTCTCTTTGCCTGGTGTTTCTGAAAGCAGTGTCAATTCACTTGGTGGTACTGGGTCTGTCTGGAAATGACATGGGAAAAACATGTTAAAATAAAATCTAGCTGAAGAAGAGTGGAACCAAAAAAAAAAAGAGACACGAGAGTGGAAAGGATCATGTCTGAACATGCTCAAAGTCAGAGCCTCTGGTGTTTCTAAAGTGAGTCTATATAACCAACTGGAATATTCTATTAACTTGCAACCAAGAATATTATGTTATGCCCAAGTTGCAGGTACCCAAAGACCACTGAGGAGCCAACTGTGATGTGAAACACATAAGGGTCTTTATAGGTCTCTTAGACTCTACCATCACAGCAGGTCAGAGTGAGGGCCCATGTCTAGGGGTTCATGGTTTATATTGTGGTTACAGAAAACTTGGAGAATTTCTGTATCGGTCAGCAAGTTAATATTTTAAAAACTGCATTTCTGGCATAATTTTCAGGAACCAAACACAAGGACAAAATCACCTGACAAAGAGGATGGCTAAGTTATCTATTCTCTGTCTGATGTCTTAAGTTATCTTCTCTGTACCTTAATCCTGCTATTGTAGCCTGACTAGCCGTTGCTAAGGTTGGTGGGTTGCCATAGGGTGCTGGCTCAGGAGGACTCTGTGATTTCCTTCCTGGAATTGGAATTTAGCTTCTGGTCTCACACAAAATGGAGTTTCTTCAAAAATGGAGTTGGTTGGGCTTTATAATTACAATTAGCAATAAAACAAAGACAAATTTCTTAAAGTCAGTCTTCAGGCATAGACTAAATTTTTATTAGGAATTACATCAAAACTGGGTCCAATGCTTCTCAGCAGCATCAGACAGGTGAAAACAATGGCAAAGCAGAGTCACTAAACCCAAGACCAACTTTTCATTTTCTCCAGACTGTGGGTTTGTGTCTTGTCCTTCACTAGCCTGTATGTTGCAGGTGGATGTGGACCACATTACCTTTATTGTTGATTTTTAGTATTTATCATTAGAAATTTCAGCCATGATGATGGTTATTTCAGAGTTTGGTGGTACAGAGTGAGCTTGAGAACCACAAAACAGGAGGTGGTTCACAAGGGGACCAGCATCTATAAAGAATGCCCGGATCCACAGTGCCCGAGAATCTCTTTTTAGTGATGTTCTATAAGGTTTTGGTCAATGTGGCTTTGGTGTCCTGTGTGTTAAATATGCCCTTCGTTTTTATAAATTCCTTCACCTGGGTGCTCTTAATAACAAATGCCTATTAGTCTGATGTAATAAAGAACTCTGTATACACCACTAAGTTTGTATTAAATAGCTCAAACTATCTCCTTCCACAAGTAAGGTTTTACGATTTTAGATCTAAAGGTAAAATTTCAACCTAATAGACTATGGTAAAATTGATATTGTGGACATGTAGTTAGCAATGCTGTCCCTAGCTTCCTTAGGACATAAAAGTGCTTTTAAGTAATAAATTAGGTGGCCCAAGGTCATTTAGAAAGGCGGAGAGGAATTTGAGCCAATAGCTTGTATTTCAGTAAAGCTCCCAGTAGTGGCCTTTGCTCAACAAATATTTATTGGGCTGTTAACATACGCATGGCAGTGCGCAATGCCCGGAAAGGCAAGGCGCACCGACATCTCTTCCTAGGGATATTTTGTTGATTTACTGTCAGAGTACTTCACACTCCATTAGGAAACAAACAAACAAAAACATCCAATTACTAAGTCATTAGCACTGTCTTTTAAAATCGAAGATGGGAAAGTAGAACCCTAGATTGGAAAGGGTCCTTAGAGACGCACACAGCCCCTAACTTCACAGATGGGAGAACAGACTCATGTAATAAAGAATGAAGTGGTCCTGCATGTGCCTGCACAGAGAGATGAGGGCTATATATCTGTGCGGAGAACTAAGTTGGAGAGTGCCAAGGGCAATGAAATCCATTAGACAAAACAAAGTGACAAAGGCCTCGGTAGCCAGCATGTTTTTAAATTTTTAAACATGCGAGGCATATGTCTTACAAGCTGACAGAAAGCACACACGTCAGGAAGGGGAAGTGGACTGAGCTATGAGGCAGGGGATGTTTGGTGTATTATGGGAAATTCTTATTCTCAGATTGACATGTGGTTTATGTGTTTGGTGTGTACATGTGGATGCATATGAATAGAGGCCGGAGGTCAACGTCAACTTTCTTCCTTGATCATTCTACAGTTTTGTTTTGTTTTTTTGGGGGGGGCGGGGGGAGAGACAGTTACGTAAGTGAACCTGGAGTTCACTGATTAGGCTAGAATGGTTGGCCAGCAGGCTCTAGGAATCCTTCTGTCTCCACTCTGATGCTAGGATTAGAGCCATGTGCAACAGTGCTTTACATAGGTACCAGGGCTCTGGATTCAAGTTCTTATGCTCGTGAAGCAAGTGGTACACTGGCTGAGGTACTTCCTCAGTCTCTTAATGTTCAGTTTTATGTTCCTCTGTATTATTAGAACAGATGTGTGCATATATGTATGTCTAATGTAATACACTCTCTAATCAATTTATGACAGGAATACATATTGAAAAATGTTTGTTAGGCAATGTATGCTCATGTGAACATCAGAATATATTTACGTAAACCCAAATGGTACAGTCTAGCACACATATGTGCTACATGGTCATGCTGATGGTATATGATGTCATAGGTCCAGTTCATTTTTGGTGGAGGAGCCATCATGTGACAAATAACTACAGTGATAAACAGATGGACACATACATGGAGAACCTGAGACTTTAGTTTTTGAAACAGGGGTCTCACCATGCAGACCTGGCTGTGCTAGAACTCACTGCGTAAACAAGACTGGCCTCAAACTTAAAGAAGTCCACCTGCCTCTGCCTCCAGGGGGCTGGGGTTACAGATATATGCCACCATGCTCAGTTTACGTTTTTTAAACAACTAGAAAAGGAGTCTTGAGTACTTGCAGGCTAAGCATTGGCTTGCCTCTGGATACCTGCACCTTATGTCTGAATGGCACCCACCCCTCTTGGAGAAGCCGCTGCCCTTGGTAAGCTGTGGTTTCCTTATAGGGAAGGCAGAGACAGCAGTGGTGCCTATCCATCATGGGTGTAATGAGAACTTGAGCACTGGCAGCTCAAAGCCTACGGCGGGTCCTCAGCGGGCAGCAGCAGTAAGGCAGCATCAACAGTGACTCAGAACTTATGATTGCTACCTAGCTGTGAGCCTGGAGGAGCACCTGCCTTGGCCATAGTGGGCTCCATCCTGCTGTAGTTCTTCCTTCTTTTAACAGAGAATTCTGTGCCAGACACACGATGCCAGGGAGAGAGAAAGAGAGTTGGAGGTAATAGCCATTATCCGCCTTCTTGACAGGAGCTGCTGGGTGGCCGATGCTCAAACATGATCTATGCTTCTCAAAAGTCACCCCAAGTGAACACTGTATGTTCATTTTTCAGCAGTTCATGTCAAATGCTATTATAGCCCCGGGGTGATGAGCAAAGAGCATAATTTATAGAAGTCAATACATTCACCCTTAGTGACTAAATGCACAAAAAATGAAAATATGCCCCAGACTGAATGTCAGAAGGTCCCCCTCTCTTCTGGAACATTCCTAAAATGGGTCACAAGGGTCAGTGGTTGTTGGAGGTTTTGGGCAAGGGACAAGTTCAGAGTTAACCCTTCTCAGACAGAGACTGACAGAGCTAACCCCCTCCTCAGTGAAGAGAATGTTGGGATTGGGCAGGGGGTGCTGCTTATGAGACTGCTTATGTGCACTACACCCCCAGCAAGGGCTCTTCAAGAAGGCAGGCCATTAAAGACTTGCAGAGATTTTTGAAGCATTGGTACTCACAGTATGATTTCCATATTGGAGGCTGGTATTCCTCAGCATCTAGAATGAAGAGAGAGAGATCACATCAGACTGCATGTCAACCTGCCAGCCCATGTCTTCCCTGGACGAGGGACAGCCTGTCAGTTGGACTCACATCCAGCCCCGGGGGCCTCTCCACTCAAGGAATGAATAGTTTCAGGCATAGAGGCGGAACGTGCATGGACCACTTGTGGACACATCAACAGGCTCTTCGGATCACTTCTATGACAGAATAAACTGTTTAACCGTTTTCAGAGTCCAGTAAATAAACAAACAAACAAAAAAAAAGTAATTAACTTGATTGTACTCTCCAGTGATCCTTTCAAATGTATTTACTCAACTTGGCATAAGAAACACATAATTTGTCTCACAGCTTCCACCCAGATCTTTAGTTCATTTATTAAGACTTGAGGGCAGGATGCGAAGTGGCAAGCACACAATATCAGATGTGGAAAGTTGTACTATCAAAGCCATCACACCCCTAAAGCCCTGGGCCTGACAGCACAGACACTGCTGGCACCATTGGGAGCGCATTGGTTCCTTGAATTAACTCCAGTAGGCGACTTAGAATATTTCCAGAGCCGCCCAGCAATTGCAAGTGTCAAGTGAAAGAGTCACCATTTTTACAATGAATATCTTTTTCCTTTGGCCCATCACCTCTCGGGGCTCAGAGGTCATTGTGTACACTTTAGAAACTGGGGTCCAGGACAGTACAGTTTACTTGCAACCAGACAAACACTGGCATTAACTCTTTACAAAATTTGTTTCATATTTATTTATTTTACGCGTGTGAATGTTTTGCCTGTATGTATGTATGTGTATCACCTATGTGCTCGTTGCCTAGAGAAGTTAGAAGAGGGTGTCTAATCCCCTGTTGTGGATGATTGTGAGTTATCATATGATGATGGGAATTGAACCCGGGACCTCTGCAGGAATAACCAGTGTTCTAAAGCTCTGAGCTACCTCCCCAACCCACTGGCATTAACTTTTAATACCAAGTAAGAGACCAATATCTCATAATAATAAGCTATTAACCTAAATAGCTAGTTTAGTTCACCCTATTTATACCACAAATCAATGTTAAATATTAGCATGGATGTTTATAAAATTCTTTTTAAATCAAATAAAGCAACTTGCTGAGTTTACAATAGAATTCTTAAACCACTTATCCCATGCCTCTTCACCAAAAAAGGCAGGTCCTATCCGCTCAAATGTGCATGTCATCTCCAAAAGTACTTTTCAAAGATAAATAAATAACAGTGCAGGCAAGTATATAGATATTTGAGCATTCACACATACATAGGAACACATGCAGATACATATATTATATAGAAATTAATTCCCTAAGACACTACCTCAGACATTATAAGTACGGAGAAAAACTACCTACTTGTAACATCTTACCATTACAAGAGAGATTGCTCTATGTAGTAAGTATAGATGTGGTCAAGATTGCTCAGTACCTAAGCACTACTTTCTGTAGATTGAAGGGAGACTTGGAGGCAGAGGAAGGAGCTCCCCTGTATGGATACAGTCCTGAGCATGGCATAGATTTGATAAGATGTTCTCATGTCAGTTTATATTAGACAACCTCACTCTCCCTGTCAGGCCTGTCCTGAGAATAACTAAGAATGGTGTTTCACCAGGCTCAGCCTCCCCATTAACTTTCACTCAGGCTGCTCGACTTGCTCAGTAAACATTTTTCCTCTGCACTTGCTTTCTGATGTCAAAGCAGCTCAGAGATGAAGAAAGCTTCCCAAAGAAGCTGAGGATCTCAACAGCCCCTGGCCAGACCCCGCCAACATTTTCCCCCTGTGTGTAAATAGCCTTCCCTGTGGCCTGTAGGATCCTGCTGTGTGTGAAGCCTGCCTCTTCTGTGTTCACTGCACGCATTTCCCCATCCCACATCTTACCCTGCAACACCAGCCTCTGTGTTCTTAGAACAAATAACCCCTTTCCGAGCTGTGCCTTTCCTCTGTGGACTATCGTCAGAAAGCGCTCACTAATAGGTCTTGGCATGGCTCATTTGCCCCATCATGTTGGGCTCAGCCCAAATGTCACCTCCTGTGGGACTTGCCCTTAACCCAGTCCCTCTCATATTACACAGCTTGATTTTCTTCATAGCTTCTATTACCATAGAGATTGCTTATTGATTGCTTTTTTATGACTGGGTCTCACCCTACTGTGTGTCAAACTCCATTAAGGCAGGAACATTGTCTCAGTTGGTATCACCAGCCCTTAGAAAGGTACCTGGCCTTCAGAAACATGCCAGAGAAACACTGGGGAGCTTCTGGGGAGCTCAGCAGCCACCCCAAAAACTAAAACAAAAATGTGTTAAATAAATGAATACATTTATGAGGCCAGGAGACGTGTTTTATGCATATAATCCTAGCACTCAGGACCAGAGGCAGTTGCGGGTTTCTATGAGCTCTGGGCTGACCTGAGCTGCAGAGTTCCAGGCCAGCCAGAGCTATATACAGTGAGACGCAACCTCAAAAAAAAAATTATAAATGATCTCTCATGGTGCAAGGCCTTCTTCAGAACAGCACTTTTGAGTGGCATGAAGCAAAGAGATTCATTCATGCCTCCTACACCAAGTCCTAGCATTTGATGGGGATTCAGTAAGAGAGTGACTATGTGATGCTCCCAAGAGAGAACTGTGCTCTGCATCAAGTCCCCTGGTGCAGTGGGCCTGCTATTACTATGTCACTGTGATGTCTCCCTGTCCAGATTCTTCCCAGGTGGCTCACAGCTATTGTCTTTGCTCTCTCTGCAGCAGCCATTGACTGTCTCCATTTTCTCAGACCCGGGGCCTGTAATTAAGTTCCAGGGCTGTTGTCATGAAAGTTTCTTCTTTCATCTAAAAGAATTCAAATTGAGAGGCCATTTGTCATGCTTCAGTGGGATGACTATAATTACCTGGCCTTAGAGACACGTTCCACAAACCACTGCGGTGCACTGTTCAGAGGCCATGGTCAAAGGACAGTGCTCATAATAATTTTAATATGTCATAACAAATCTTTACTTGCCTCCAACATCACCTTAGTATCAAGAGAGCTATTTGCACTGACTGCACCCAATACGTTTCTATGATCTACTTCACTCCTCAATGATGGCGTTCACTCTTAAATCAGCTGACACTTTTCAATCTATCTTTTTCTTCCTTTCCTAGACTAGTTCTCAGGAATCTCATGAAGCTGTTATGAAGACGAGCGTGACCTGGAACTTGGGATCTTGGAACTTGGGACTTCTACTGCTGGGATTACAGATATTCACTACCACACTGGGTTCATGCGGAGTTGGGGATCAAACCCGTGGCCTCCTATATGCTAGATAATATGGACTTTACCAACTTAGCTACATCCTGAGTCCCTCTTTCCCCTTAAAGCTTGGAGTAGACCTTCAAGGCCATTTAGTTTTCCCTCATTACTTGGCAAATGGGTGAAAGGAGACACAGAAGTATTCAATGGTTTCCTCAAGGTTAAAACAAGTTAGGGGCAGAAGTGAGCGTTGGTTTTCAGGACCTAGACTTAGCTATCATTCATTCTTGCCAGGCAGGCCCTTCCAACTTACATATATTGAAATTAAGAAAATGATACTATCATATAACAGATTTATATTTTGATTTTTGTGAAGCTTGAAAGGAAAAAAAAATAGTGCGAAACTGTCCACTGAGTCAGGAATAGTCCTGGTTCTGTGAGCACTTGAGTTCCCAAGGTCCAGGGGGAAGCCTCTGGGTGAGACCATCTAGATTCAACACCCCACTCTGCCCTTCACTGTGAGACCTCGGCAGGTTATCTAGTCTTCCTGGGACTCAGTTCTCCAACCTATCGAAAGAGAGTGAGAATGTGCCCCAGCATAAAGCACTATGGCAATGTGTATGAAACTCTTTTCATGTGCATGAAAAGATTAGTCTGTAAAGAGAAAACAAGTCTGCTTCAGGTCAGTACAGCCAGAGAAGAGACCGAGACACTTAAGGGGTAAGAAAAAAGTAAAGGGAGCCTGGGAGAGGGCTCCGTGGATAAAGGGGTGTGAGGGGTAGAGCTCAGATTTCTAGAACCCACACAAAGCTGGATTTAGTAGCAAGACCGGAGCCTGAGACAGGACAGTCCCCAGATGCTGGAGGCCAACAAGTCAGGCGTATGAAGGGTCGGACAAGAGATCTCATGTCAAACAAGGTAGAAAGTGAGCACAGACCAGAGGTTCCATGGCACAAGCCTGCTCTCCACCCCCAACAAAGCACACACCAATCAAGTTCTTATCAAGGAGAGGATCTTTCTCTCCTTTTCAAGGTACCATTCTAGTCTGTAGACGACCTATCAGAACTCAGAGCAATTTTCCTGCCTTAAATTCCAATTACTAAGATTACAGACATAATTTACCCCCTCTTGGTCTAATATTCTAGTGTGTGTGAGTTTGCGTTTCTGTGTGTATGCGTGTGTATGCATGTACTTATTAGTACATGCATGTACTATGTGAGCTCACGTGTGTGAATGAATGTGTATGCATGTACTACGGAGACAGAGGTCACCTTTGAGTGCTGTTCCTATGGTGATCTCTACCTTAGTTTTGAGACAGTTTCTCACTGGTCTGAAGCTAACCAAGTAGATAAGGCTAGTTGGACAGTGAGCTCCAGGGACCTTCCTCTCTCTGCTTCCCCAGAGCTGGGACAGTAAGTGTGGGTTACCATGCCTGGCTTTTTAAGATGTGAGTTCTAGGGATCACGCTCAGATCCTTTTGCTTGTTGACTGGGCTGTCACCCCAGGAATAAGCAAACAAACAAATAAACAAATCCCTATTCCCAGAAACACAAAACACCATTATACCTGGTATTGAATGGATAATCCTACTTATTCTCTGATTGCTTACCTGTATCTTGTAATTGTCCGTTTATGTTCATATTGCTTGTATAAAAATGAAAAGGAATGGGAAATACATTGGTAGGTGTGCTAGGCTTTTTGTTGCTGTTTTTGTTTTTAATGCACTGCCTAAATAAAGCACCACATCAGAAAGAAGCTGCTATAACAAAACCAATAGAAACAGCTTTAACTTAACACACACAGCATTGGTGCTGATGAGGAAGAAGTTGGGCAGCAGAAGGAGAGCACAGAGCCAAGCCTGCTACCCAGCCCAGCTTGTAAAAACTCTGTGACATAAGCAAGAATCAATCAGTCATCCTAGACAGGCGGGGAAGCAGCTATCTCCTCTCACTTAAATGGGATAAAAGTGGAAAAATACAGATAGATGCTTAGAAAACAATCCAAACCGTAAAAACAGGTAATAGGGCCAAATGAAATAATCTATAAAGAATGTGAATAATATTCTGAATAAGAATGGGGAATAAAAAGGGGGGAGGGGAGAGGAGGAGGGAGGGGACAACAGAGGGGGGGGAGGAGAGGAGAGAAAAGAGGAGACTGGAGAGTAAGGGAGGGGAGGACCGGGGAGGGCAGGGGAGGGAGGAGAAGGAAATGGGTTAAGGGGGCCAAATGGTACAAGTAAAACTTGAAAATGACCTTAAAGAAGGCGTACCTGCTGAGGACCTGGGCACTGAAGATGGCACAGCCATCATGATTTTGGGGAAATCAAATTCTGGCATGAGCACAGAGAAAGCTTTAAGCAGCCTGGGGGACAGTAAGGCTCTTAGCCTGTGTGGGAAGACGCCAGACTTCTAGATGAAGTGAATGGCAAAACTAACACTTGTACTGAGCTCACTGAACTTAGAAGTAATGCACCGTTGAAGAGGGAAATGTAATAATCTAAAACTGTGTCATTTTAAAGTCTCCTATCTCAGGAAAAATGTGCCATCAATAGACTTATTTGTGTGAATCTTTATAACTTTTGCTCCGTGAATAGTTATAATAAAAGTCTACGGACATTTTTATTATTATATATTATATATAATAAAAGTATACATAATATATAATATAACCAGTTATTAATATATGATTCCACAGTTTGCCTTTTGAATTTTAATGTTACTTTTCTTGTTTTGTTTTAAGATAAGGTCTCTTATAATCATTACTCCTCTTACCTCAGCTTCCTATGTGCTGGGACAACAGTTATAGGGTACCATACCCAGGAGCTCTGGGCATTGTTTCATAGGCAAGCATTTGTGTGCGTGTGTGTGTGTGTGTGTGTGTGTATTTTGTGTGTGTGTGCACACATGCATATATGTTTCTTTTTGTCCATATAACTAAAGTTTGGTCTCAGTGTGTGAGTTTTCTGACGTGCAAATCATTTATTTATGTACAATTTCCCAATAGTAGACATTGTGGCTTCTTTTAACCTTTTGCCGATTGGAACAATGTTTTAACTAAACATGTCGTTCAAGGAGGGGAACTCAGACGAGTAAAAGGTCTATGTGTTTTTATTTCAAAAAGTTTTTGTTTACAGAAAAGGTTGTGTTAACTGGAAACCTCAAAAATATGTGTAAGAAAGCTGAGTTCCCTACACCCCCACAGGCTGGTATCTGAGTTCCCTACACCCCCACAAGCTGGTATCTGAGTTTCCTACACCCCCACAGGTTGGTATCTGAGTTCTCTATACCCCACAGGCTGGTGTCAATCTGGACCTTATTCTGTGGTGCCTCTAAGACTGAACAGGTAAGACTGTATTTGCAGAGCACCAGATGGAGACACAGAAGCTCTATTGGAAACATGTCTGTAACCTGACATGAAAATCCAGGTGTTTTGTCAGCTGCAGCTGGAAGTCTGTGCATCCTAAGACTTACAGCTCCAGGATAAGCTATCATGGTGGAATTGCTAGAGGAGCAAGTGTAAAGGAATTTGGGAACTGACTAATGAAGACAAATGAAAGATGGCATGTGTTCTACCTGGGTAAGTGACAACCGAAGAGGAACCCTGTAAACATCCAGGAGAGCCAGTTTCCATCCCTTGGTTCAGTGGAGAGTGACAAGAGAGGTGGAAACATTCCTGTCAGGCTTTGGAAATGAGAAGCCGAGAATGCACTGGTCCAGAGAATGACCTAACAAGGAAGCCAAAGGAGACCTACCTGCCCCTGAGACGGTTTCAGATAAAGCTGTGTATTTGCATCAGGAGACTGTCTGGGAAATAGGAGGGTCTGGTGGGTCCCACCTCCCCATTCCCTTCTCACAAATGCCAGCCCACCATTGTCACTTTTGATTTACTGATGCATACATTTGCAAATGGGCTGCAATGGGCTCCTTCCAGGGATGGTGGGTGAAAACAGGTTTTTCAGTCAGTCCCAAGGCAGCCACACAATGAGAAGGCACTTCAGGATTTGTAGTGTGATTAGCTTAGTGGGCCCAGAATGGGTTGGGATCCCACTGAGAGCAAAGGACAATAGCAGGAATGGGGCGCTGCCTCTGTGTGCACTGCAGTGTGTCTGTGACAGGAGTGGGGTGC
>JADRCH010000087.1:533011-666683 GCA_019843965.1 Rhynchomys soricoides | reverse complement strand
CTGTGACAGGAGTGGGGTGCTGCCTCTGTGTGCACTGCAGTGTGTCTACGATGGGACTCCCCAAGCTTCGGAAGGTTTGAGATGCATGTTAGGCAGCCATGCAGCCGAGCATGGTCTTGTCAGACCATAGCAGCCAGATGGTGCCAGGCCCAATAAATCACTGCAAAATGTTAGATGAGAAACTTTCCAGAGATTTCTGGCTAACACGTTTTACCTGCACAGGTTCTCTGCATTGTCCTGAGAAATGGAACCTTCTGTGCTTTCTCTTTGAAAATGGTTTGGGTAAAACAAAACAAAACAAAACAAAAACCAAACCAAAAAAACCAAACTGGAATAAGAAATGAAGGTTTTGGCCTGCATCAGCTGTGGAGCACAACAGGTGTTTTTGTGGTTGTTTATTTGTTTGTTTTTGTTTTTTAGTTTGTTTTGAGATTACAAAACACTTACACTATTTTCCCTTTCTCCTTTCTCCCTCCAAATCTTTCCACATACTCCTCTCTCTCTTTCAAATTCATGGCCTCTTCTATTAACTGGTGTTACATTCATCCATATGTATGTATATTTATATATTTTTGCATATATGTATATGCCTATATATTCCTAAATATAACCTGCTCAGTCTACGTGTGATGTTACTTTGATGTATGTTTTCTGGGATGACCATGTGGTGTTGGATAACCAGTTGGGTGTGTTCTTTCCCAGGAAGACTATTTACTGCTCTCAGCATTCCTTAGTTGCCTGCAGTTCTTCCTGTGGGCTTGAGACCTCATGAGCTTTTCCCATCAACCACCTTAGCATTCAACTTGTTGTTGTCCTTGTTCTGCTCGGGTTTTAAGCAGTCCTGTTGGTAAGACTTTATGGGAGTAGCTTTGGTCGTTCCTAGGAAACCCATTCTCACAGCTAATTCCCTGATCCTCTGGCTCTTACCATCTTTGCACCTCCTCTTTCACAATGTTCCCCGAGGCTCAGGTTTGGGAGTTATTTTGTAGACGTAATCAGTTGGGACTAGGCTCTACAACTCTGAATTTTGACTGGTTGTTGGTTTCTGTAATGGTTTCTGTCTCAATGGGTTTGCTGGAATGAGCTCCATGTACAGGAAGAGTTAATAAAGACAAATCCCTGTAACTTGCCAGAATTTTCTAGATCCTCAGGCTGGGCTTGAAGATGAACTACACAGACATAGGTCACAAAGAGCCCTGAGCTGGAGTCTGTGGTCACTAGAGGGCACTGGGACCACATGAAGCTTTTAGCTTGGGCCAAGGGATGCTGCACACCGAGATGTATTGAGAGCCTTCCATTCAGCAAGGGCTTACTGATAAATACCAGGAGCCCAGGTTTGTTTGCACCAGCACACAGGAGAGAGGGCATAGGACACTCTTTGGGAACTGCTGTGGTCCTTCCTTTTCATCTCATCTGTCTCCCTCCTTTTCTCTTATAGCTCAGCCACATTGGCTTTTCTCTTGGTCCTTGGATGCATCAGGTTAATGCATGTGGTGTCTGCCTTATGACTGCCATATAACCAGCTTTCTGGAGTCTGGCTCCTCTAGACACTCTTCCAGATCATGCATGGACTCTTTCTCATTCCTCCCAGGGCCTTTGCTCTTTTGAGGATGTTTGGCCGTGTGCATGTGAATGTCTTTGTTTAGTTGTCTCTGTATACTAGTGACCACCTCAGTGAAAGCAAGGACCTCCTTTACCTTGCTCTTTGCTATCTACTGTCACTTTTAGCCTACTGGGTCTCTCTCATGAGTTTAGACAAAGGTGTCCTACTCAGATAGGTGGCCCGGTAGTTCGACAGAGCCTACAGTTGGACAATGTGAAGATGCTTCTCCTAGGGGACATGGATCTTAGCTACAGCTTTGTAGCCAGGCTAGGAGGTCCCACACTGACTTGGATACAAATGGTACATTTTGAAATTTCCTGATTGCTGTATTGCTAGGACACAGCAGGTACCTAATCAAGCGCTGGCTTTAATGAAAGACACAAACTCCTATCATACATTCCATGTGAGGGTGACTAGAGTGCTATTTCCCAAACGTTGGAGGGTGGGTATAGCCTGGGTCATTCTGTCCTATCTCAAGCTTGGGCCAGTCACCTCTGACCTTGAGTAGCCCTGTCCAGGGCCCTGCAGTAGCAGTCACAGAGGAGTATAATTTAAACATAAGGATGAAGGTCATAGAGAGAAGGGTGAGAAAGGGGCAGCTTCTGGTACCATAGCACACTGCACCTGCTTGAAGGGTCACTGAACAACAGGGACAAGGACTGCCTTCTAGACAAACAGGTTGCTGGAGCATGACACACAGACCAAGGTATGGCCTAAGCCAGACAAGACTCAAGAGCCAAAGTGGCCTAGCCTGCTAGCTAAGGCAGAGGCTGATATGGAGGGTGGGGCCCCAGAGTGGCTAGAGATAAACTTAGAGAAGTAAATAGGGCTCAAAAAACCAAGAGATAGAAGAAAGAGTTGAGTATTCTCTGCACTGAAGTGAGGGAAGAGGTAAACAGGGAAGATACAAGACCCAATGTGTTAGCCACAAAGATTATTCCAGTGTGGGTGTGAAGCTGGGTTAGAGAGTGAGAGGAGGGGAGTGAGGGAAAGTGAATGGCAGTGAGATCAACCAACAAACCAATCAATCAATCAATCAATCATCAATCAATTATCAATCAATCATGTGAACAGTCTGAGCTATAGCCATATCAATGGAAATGGAGAAAATGAATTTGACAGATGTTGAGACAGCAAATGAGTAGAGCTTCAGACAAACTGACTCTAAGCAGAGAAAAGGGACATGGCACTGGCCGGCAGAGGAAGGAGAATGGTCTATGGCCTTGGCAGTGGAAGGAGGGTGACTTCTTTCCTACAGCTCCTACAGCTGGGAAAAATCACAGGAGAAATAGGTATGACAAGTGGCAGTGGCCTTCACTTTCCAATATTAGGAAGAGGCAGTGATGGGATGGCCAAGTGAACACGTCTGAGAGGCTTGCTGTACCGACAAGAGCCTGGTCCTGGGTGTCTATGAAGGGAAGCCCACAAGCATACAGTGGCTGCAGACAATGAAGCGCAGGGATGACAGAGGATCAATGGTCCGTGCATGACAGGACTCTGAAGAGCCTGGGGAGAACACAACCATGGAAGGTATGAGAAAGGAATGAGCAGAGAGCAACCAGAGGGGAGAGAAGACAGGGCAAGACAAAGCCACTCAGAAGGCGAAGTGGCAAGAAGGGCAGAGGCTGCTCTGATGAGACAGGCCGGGCAGGGAGGCAGTGCCGCTGAAGCAAGAGGCTGTGGGAGGGGCGGGGGCTGATGATCATGGGGTAGATAGAAGCCACAGTGTAGTGAGATGAAGGGGAAATGGAGAAAACAGAACATGAGTGGGAACTGTGGCAGACACAGAGACAAACCATGCCAATAATGGGGGAGGGGTGGGGTTTAGGGTTTGGGGTCCAGGAACCAACTCCACTGCCACCCTCATTACCTTTGCCAAACCACTCCTGTTCTCTCTTGCCCCTAGGGGCTTCTTCCCACCTAGTGGCTCTGTTCCTACAAAGTGTAGACTCCCCTCCCCCACACCCCCACCCCAAGCCCTGTGCAGCTACATTTCTGGTAGGAGACTTCCCTCTCTGCCATTACATGCTTCTTTTCCTGCTGCTTCTTCAGAGACAGCCAGCCTCCCAGCTTCTACTCCTTTAGCCTGGAGAACTCTCTCCTTCCCTGTTTCCCTCCAGAAGTTGCCTGCCTCTTTACAAATTCTGTTCACCAGAGGAATGTCTTCCTGGCTTTCCTCCAGATCCCTTCTGGGCATTCATTTATTCATTTAACAAATATTTACCTAGAGCTTAATGGCTTACTTGGCACAAAATATTACACTAGACATGGGTGCAGAGAGTAAGGCAAGATGCAGAGGCAAGATGCAGAACGCAGACACAGGAATCAGCTATGTCTTCAATTCATCCGTCCATCCATCCATCCATCCATCCATCCATCCATCCATTCATTTGTTCATCCATCCATCCATCCATCCATCCATCCATTCATTTGTTCATCCATCCATCCATCCATTCATCCATCCATCCATCCACCCACCCACCCATCTATCCATCCATCTATCTGTTCCCTCAATAAGCATTGCCTCTCTGTTTGCTAAACTCGCCTCTGGCCACCTGTGCCATGTCATCATAACTTGAGATAGAATACGACAAGACTGGACTTACGATGCTGTAGGAATGAAGAGAAATTCTTTTAGCCAGTTTGTTCCTTGGTATTGTTTTTGTTGTTTGTTTCTGTTTTGTTTGTTTGGTTGGTTGCTTGCTTTGTTTGTTTCATTGGTTTGTTTGTTTGCTTGTTTTCTTAAGAGGTTAGCTCCTGGCCATGATATACTAAATTCTCATAAAAGCAGTTCTTAAGTTACAGCCCTGTCACTGTTGCTATTGGCAGGCAAAGGAAGATTTTTTTAACCCATATTCAGAGTCAAAAGGTCCTGAAGAATGAAGATAGGAAAGACTAAAGACCCACCAAAAGTACAATGTTTTTAGGTACCTGGCACCTGGTGTAGGATCCTTACATGTATTATCTTAAATATTTATAATTTTCCTGAGTTATCTCTCTACCCACTCGTACATCCATATCCACCTGCCCATCCAAAGAAGGAGCCAGCCAATCCCCTTTAGAGGCTCCCTTAGTTTATGTCACATGAAGCTGCCGGTGGCTGTGTAGGCCCTGAGGCTGAGAGAGTGTAAGGGTAGACCAGGACATCTCCCAGTGGTAAATACTTTTATGTCCCAGAGAGGAACAAAATGAACTTCAAAGAGATGAAGCCATTTTGCCATGGCCATGTGGGTAGTGGGATGTGGAATTTAAAACTAGATCTGCTTTGCTCTCCTGCCTATGGATTTCCCCCCTGTGGCCTTAGTCTCCCAGAAGGCTCAGCCATGCAGAAGTTAATATGAAATGTGCAAGTCCTTCTGATCTGCTGCAATCATACAACTTGGCTCGAATGTTATAGAAAATAGTAGAGAAGCGGAAAAATTCATGACATTATTCAATTTTCTGCTATCATTTAGAACAAAAAAGTGGAACTGTACTAAAGTGGTCTCTTTCCCTCCCAATCTTCCTTTATCTCTCCTTCTTCCTCCTCTCCCACACACCACTACTCCTCACATCTCTCCAGTTCTTCCTCGAGGGCCTTCTGTGTTGCTGTAAGGTACCAAGTACCCTGTATGGCTTTCCCAGGCCTCATCGTCAGGGCTCCCTCAACCTGTGCTAAGCCCAGCTTGTCAGCTCACCACTGTACTGGCAGCAGATGACTCTGAGCTCTAACAGGCATTCCTCACAATGGACCACTCATGTAAATTGGTGTAGTTAATATAATGGCAGTAATTCATACCAAGAACACAAACCCATCAGCAGTCGCTCACTCACTTTGACCCAGGCTAGCCAGATCACAGTTCATCTCACAGGCTGGAAGCAGAACTGAGGAGTTTGCCAGCTTGAGAAGGACTGACTCATCCTCTACATATGGATCCTAGCTGGGGTCTCAGAGCTCTTGTTCCTAAACCCACAGGATATTGCGAGACAGCAGTGGGTGTCCTGAGCCTCTCCTCCCACTGTGCATTGGAGGAAGCTCATATTCCTTCAGCCGTCACCCAGATGGGCTTCATTTCCTCATCTGCCCTGAAGTATCATCCAAGCACCATACTTTATTTCTTACTCTATTCATTAAAATATATATATATATATTTGTATAAACTCTACTGTGGTGGTCAGATTTGGCAACTTCCCTGGAGATGTATGGTCCAAGGGTTTGCAATAAACAAAACAGTGCTGGAAGAAACTCTGGAAAACTAAGACTGTGTTGGTCTACAAAGATGTGGGTAGCTGGGGTCAGGAGAGGTTGCGAGACTCGGTCTTAAGGTATATCCTTTAATGTCATTTGAATTGAAAGGAAATAGAGAAAGAAAAAATGAAATAATACAATGATGGGAAGGAGGGAGGTAGAGAGGAGGGGAACTTACAAAAGTCACTTGCAATTACAGGACTATATCTGCACGGTATTTATTCATTTCCGTTAAATATATTTATTAAGTGGCCCTTGCGGGGGAATAAAGCTATCGTCAATTAAGATAACTTCAAGTATATTGATTATTTTATAGAACATGATTGGGCTCAGAACAAAGTAAATGAGTAATCTAATGGTAAATCTGTGTGTGTGTGTGTGTGTGTGTGTGTGTGCGCTAGCATTGGAACCCAGGATCTTGTACATACTAAGCAAGCACTCTTACCTCTGAACTCCATTCCAACTCAAGAAAACTGTGTAGAAAATAAAATCTAAGACAATGTCATCTTTCTGAAATGATCTTAAACACTGGACAGATACGATGCATCTCTTGACACTTTACTCTCTATTGACAACCTGTCATTACATAATAATGTTTTCCACATGCAATATTGATGAATCCAACAACCTTGCACATGGGTATGCTACCCCACTGTGTACGCAAGTGAGCTGAATGTGGTGAGATGTACTTTGTAAGCTGTGAAGCTGAGTACTAACACCAAGCTCTCTTCCAGTCTGTAAAACCATGACTTCTCCCTTATAAAATCCTGCTGCGTGTCCTGGGCCCTTCACAGTCACTCCACACAAGCTCTCCTGAGCATTATCAGGTGAGCAGCACTGTACTATTCTTAAGCATAGAACCCAAGGTCCAAGGGGAATGTATCTTGCTAAAGTTGGCTAGCTCATTTTCAATTGTCTGAATAATTGCACCCAATCCTATGTCACCAAATGGTCATCTTAGAAAGGCTGACTTATCATATTTTATCACGAGAATTCAGTACATTTTTATTACAGTATTAAACCTGTTATTGGATTTTTCTACAGGTTTTTAAGTAGCTGTTCATCTGTAGCAACTGTGATGGGTTGGTCTTATGACAGGTTGACAGGATTAAGAGTTATCTATCTAGGACTGGTACAAGACCACACCTGTGTGTCTGTGGACACATTTCCAAAGAAGATTGACAGGTGAGAGAGTGAGTAGAGGGTTGGGGATCCACCTAAACATAAGTGGCACCATCCAACAGACTGGTAGGCAGACTGAAAGGACTTGGAGGTAGGCAGCATCCATACACATGCTCAAGCTCTCTTCTTCCCTTTGGGGTAGGTATATCTATGGATCACTGCTACCAGCAGACTCCAGTTCCTTCAGCCTTTTGTCAGGGCACTTCCAAGCCTGAAGCTTTAGACTGAGACTGAGCTATTTATCTTCTTAGTCTGAAAAAACTCCCATATTCCCTGCCTCTCTTGGATGCAAGCAACCATTGTTGGACTACCTAATCCCATTATGTGGGAAGATAATGCATATGGATGACTGTGCATGCACACATGTGTGTACATGTGTGTATGTATGTGCATGTATATGCTTGTGTAGATTCTCTAGGTTTGGCTCTTCTGGAGAATCCTTCTTACAGAACTACACCAACTAACCCTGATCTCTCCCTATATTAAGACAAATAAAGATAGAGGGACAGTTGAGCCTAGTGGGCTGGCTAGATGGGAGGTAGGTTCTGAGACACAAAACCTCCTGAGACTACAGGTTTAGCCTTGCTTCTAGCTTTCAATCTCTGTAGTTTATCATTTGCTTTAAAAATAACTTCTCACAAAGGAAATATTTCTAAGAGAACAAACACATGGGAAAGTAACACTTCAGATGCCTGACCAGAGCAAAAAACCACAGCAAGCACAGGAAGTGTTCTGCAGTGCACAGGAAAAAGAAACCAGTCTGGACTTGGTAGTGGAGCATTGCAGACCTGCAAGAGGCCAGGCTCTGCTGGACTCTGCACAGCGTGCATTTATCACTGTGATGCAAAAGGCTTGAGCAAAAGCATGCAGGGAGGAAGGAGGCCTTCTTATAGGTCCTGGCAGGGTAGGGAACAGCTTCAGCATGTCTGTAATTAAAGGGTTAAAAAGACAGACAGAGCAAGTGGTTCCAATGATTTTTTAAAAAGAACATATTTGTACTGTGTAACCGACAAGAAGAATGGGCCTCTTCCTGTTCCCTGCTGTTATCTTGATGGTGTGTGTCTTCCTAGGGTTTGGGACAGCAGTACCGCATGTGGTAGCAGCTATATCTTCTTGCTGTTTGCACAGTGGGACATTTGTCTTCCTAACTGCTACTTGTGAACATTCGACATGCTTCCAGTACTAGATGAAACCAAATATTGAGATGAACCTTTCCTTTACAGCCAGCTCCTGTCTGAGGCTGTGTGTACGGGGAACTTCTTCCACACACAGTGGTCTTGGCCTAAGGAGCAATAACAGATTTGCACACTGCTCTTGGATAAAGGATCCACGGTCGTTTCCAGGTGCTCACTTAACAAATCATTACCATCACTGCTCCTAGTCCAAACCTGGACGCTGGCTATGCAGAGAGGACACATTCGTTCTAGAGGCTCTTCTATGAGGAGGAAGAGGGAATACCAGAATAGAATAAATACAGCAATGTTGAGGGTGCCAGAGGACCAGAGCCCAGGAGCAAGGCTGAGAGGAAGTGATGAGAGCAATTCATCCAAAGGCAACCGTGGGACGGGACTATAGTGGTTCAGCAGGAGTTTGACAGGCTATATGCTGGGGCTATAGAGGTTATGCCTGAGGTCAGAGTACATGGCTGTTTTCCCTTCTGAGTACCAGAAGAAAGGAGATGTTTATGTGTCTGCTAAGCACTTTTGACTCATTATTCCTCCCCTCCCAAGGCTGGATAATCATTCCCACTAAGAGTCTATGGCTTGATGAGAACTGGCTTTCCATGACTGTATTCCAAAGGCAAATAGAGTCAGCAGTCTTGCAAGAGGACTGTGTGTCCACTGCTGAAAGTGAGGAGAGGGTTAAACAGAGGTCATAGGGCATGTGTGTGTGTGTGTGGGGGGTGCCTGTAGGCTGGCCTGTGCAGGCAGGCAGAGTGTTAATTTGTTCAAGGCAGAAGCCCTAGGCTGACTCCTACCAGAGAGTAGTCTCTGGCTTTCAGGAGAGAGTGAGGTTTGAATTCCAAGGGAAGCCATCCTAGTGGGGCTGCTGGCTGATCACCAAACCTCCGTCCCCTCCCTAGCTCAGTTGTTGTTAGCACCACCTAAGGCAGAGACAGATGCTAAATACACACCAGATGTTCAGAATGGGTTTGTTTGCTCAACACACTGAATGGCCACTATCAAAGTGGGAGGAAGATGAAACCCAGCCCAATGTCCAGGATGCCGGCACCAGTAGAGCAGCTGAGGAGGTAGAGCAGCTGAGGGGGTAGAGCAGCTGAGGGGGTAGAGCAGCTGAGGAGGTAGAGCAGCTGAGGGGGTAGAGCAGCTGAGGAGATAGAGCAGCTGAGGAGATAGAGCAGCTGAGGTCTCCTCCTTCCACAGGCCTCTCAAAGTCCCTTCTCTGGTACCCACAGGCCGAACACCAGTGTCTTGCAAGGCTAGCTAGGGTCTAACTTTCAAACTTTAACAAATGAAAAAGGAATATATGATGCGATCACTAGAGTAACGAGGTTAAGTTCTCCTAAATAGCACAGGGCAGGTCCTCTATCTCTAGGTCTGGTTCTGCTGAGGAAGCTGCAAGCTTCCAGTGCTTGTGTTTCTTTGTAGGAAGCAGGCATTCCCCTCTGGGTACTAACAGACCATTTATACCGAGCAGGAGCAAGAACGAATCAGGCAGGCATCTTCATCAAGAGCTGTCCTGGGTTTTCCACAGGCAACCTTTGAGTCTCCTGGAACTGGCTGCTTGTGGGCCCCCATGACAGAGAATGAAAGAGTGACCGGGCACTCTTCCACTCCTCTCCATTAAATGGATGGTTCTGGAAAGAAGATACACTCAGTTCTTGGCTGCCTCTGAGATGTTTACTATAGACTTTCAGACACCTTCCTGAATGTATTAAGTGTCACTAATAGATTATTAGACTCAGGTTATTATTCCCAGGTGACTAAACTCATATTACTCTACAGATATTCAAGAGAACGTGTCTGTGGTATTCCTGACTCGCACCAGATGTCAATGACACCGTAGAAACAACAGAAACTGTACATGTGGATTCATACAAGAATAAATAGCCTCCTGTCCACATGAGGACATGTGTACACTGGATTTCTCCTCTGCTCTGTCCCTTTGACTCCACGCCTCACACTAAGATAACTCAGATGAAACTGAGTCCATTAGGTATGGACTCTAATGGGTATTTTCTAGTGTCAATTCTCTCTAAACAGGACCACAAGAAGAGTCTTTCTAGTACTGTCTGTTACAACTTGGTGACTGCCATGATTTACCTGCTAGAAATGTTCACAGTCACCTTATGTGGTAAAATAGTCGCTGTAAAATCAAATTTATTTATATGCATTTTAATCCATTTTCTACAACAAGGTGGTCAAGACAACTGAGTTCCCAAGGGCAGGTCATTTTCAAAATTCTTAGGGGGTTGGAGAGATGGTTCAGTAGATAAAGCAGTTTCTAACCAAGCATGAGGATAGAGAGCTGATCTCCAGAGCCCACGTAAGCGCAGGCAGGCCAAATCCCCAGAATACAGTGTGTGCTGGTGCAGGTGTGTTTAGGGGTGGGGTCAGGCATTACTTGAAAATTCAATAAGAAGTTGAAGGCCAGGGAAGAAATGATTGAAGAAAATGATGGCAATATAGGGCATGCTTGAGACTCAAGGGTAGCACCACCCATGAGCTCAGAGCAGAATCTGGCCACTGGCCTTCAAGTCAACAACTCCCATCATGCTCCTCCAACCGGCTTCTGATCTTTATTTTTGAGTCTATGCAAATGAGACAGGCTGTCTTAAAGACTTAACTCCATCTGTGGTTCTTTTACTGGCTCTTTCTCAAGGGCTTTAATTTTCCTCCTGATCTGATCGCTTCTGCATGAGGTTTTCCTCTTTACCGGGTCATCCCTCCAACTAGTGATTATTTCCTGAGGATAAGATTCTGAATAGGGCATTGAGAAATCTTTCAATGCAGCCTAGGTATGTAAGTAGAGAGGCCAAGTCAGGTGGATGAAACCTGGGGTCACAGTGTTTCTAGTATGCAGTGTGGACAGCCAAGAAGAATATGGGCCCCACAGCAAGATATGCCTCTGGGACTGGATCTCACATTGCTCTGAGCACCCTAGCTCAGGCTATAGGACCCCAACACCACACCCTTGGCCTTCAGTTGCTCTGACTCTGACCTTCTGCCTGTCCTGAAGGCTCCCAGCATCAGGGAGATAAGCAAGTCTCCCCTGCCCCAACTGTAAGTTGGGAGTAAGGGGACACTTGTTACAGTGTGACAGTCATTTGACTTGGTTTCCTATGTGGCCCACGTGTTGGCAGCTAGGAAGTACTGAGTCCTGGAAGCCAAGCCTGGTTGAATGATCTGTCTTCAGTTAATTCTGGCTGTAAAGCCACTAGAGAGTGGTTGCTACAGAGACTTCTGTTTCTGCATGTTCTGCATGATACTGCTGCTGTGCCACTTAAGGCCCAGAACTTGGATTTTTTTGCCCTCCAGATCCATGAGCCAAAGAAGCCTCTTTTCCTCCCAAGTTACCTAGGTTCAGGCCTTCCTCTATAATAACAGTTCTAAACCTGTGGATCAGGATCCCTTTGGTGGTCAAATGACCCTTTTCAGGAGTCACATATCAGATGTCCTACATATCAGATATTTACACTACAATTCGTAACAGCAGCAAACTTACAGTTATACAGTAGAGATGAAAATAATTTAATGGTCATGGGTCATCAAGGCATCAGGAAGGTTGAAAACCACCATGTTTTAGCAACAAAGAAGTGCTTCTCAGCTTTCCGAGCTTATATTACCTTAAACAAACAAACAAACAAATGAACAAACAACAGGACCCCTCAGAAGCAGCACAAGCCAACCACCTCATCTTTCCAGCTCCCAGTACAGGGAAAGAGACCTCTTTGGACAGGGCCACAGCTGAGGCTGGGCATTCATTGCAGTTTTGAGTCAGTAGTGAGAAGTTCTATTTACTGAATGCTGACTGTGGCCTAGGCCAAGCACTCCACAGTGATGTCTCCATTTTTGTCTTTCCAAGAATCCCACAGAGGGGCTGATCTAATGACCCCTATTATAAAACTGAGTAGCAGAGCTTTAAAGAGAAATGACCTCAGGCATGCAGATGCGAGCCTCAGTAGGACTCCAACCATCACTCTTAACCATCACACTTAGCGGCAAGTGCTGCTAACTGCCAATCCCATGATTAGGATAGAATAGGAACAGTAATATAATATTAGCCTTTATTTTCAGATTGTAAAGGTCAAACCACCCAAATTCTGATTTTGGGGGAGCCACATTCCCTTTTGTTTGTCAGGCATCTATCCCATCTTCCAGCCAATCCTGTAAGATATCAATGAGTTGGAATCCCAGATTTAAAGCAAAGAACAAGTTTCCCACGATAGATCTCTTCCCTCTAAGAAGTCTTCTCAGTGACAGCATTGACCTCACTGGCTGCACTGCATTGACCTCACTGGCTGCACTGCATAGACCTCACTGGCTCCACTGCATAGACCTCACTGGCTCCACTGCATTGACCTCACTGGCTGCACTGCATTGACCTCACTGGCTGCACTGCATTGACCTCACTAGCTACACTGTATTGGCCTCACTGGCTGCACTGTATTGGCCTCACTAGCTATACAGCATTGATTCTAACCAGCTGCACCACATTGACCTCACTGGCTGCACTGCATTGGTTGGCCTCGCTAGCTGCACTGCACTGACCTCATATGTGCATTGCTTGACCCCATTATCTCTAGCTTCCAGCTACCTTCTCTCAGTAGACAGCAAGGCAAGGAGAGATGCCTGTGTTTGCTGCAGTGTTCTCACGGCAATGAGCTACAATGTAGGCAGCAGATGTGGGCTTCCATGATGCTATTCTTCAGGGACTCTAGTCATCCCCAGGCTGCCAAACACAGCTCCCTCCTGCTGCCTCTTCAGCCCCACAGGCCTCTCACTGTTAAGCACACCTGGATGCCTCAAATTCCCTTGGCCCCCTAAACCTGCCTACACCCATCATCAGACCCTTCATCAACTTTCTTCAACACTGCATTTGAGTGTCTTCTGTGCCCTGCGGGACGCTGGCAGATGTCTTCTGTCACCACTTGGATCATAGAAAACACTACAGCCACACCCGAACCTGTGTGACTGCACATCTACTTTTGCAGTAAATTTTTACTTACTTTTTATAAACTAGTCAAACACACTACGCAAAGGGAAGAGAAGGATCATTGATATTCTGCATGTTTTCACAGCTCTGGCCCTGTTCCGCTTGGTATTGAAGGGAAAGCTGCAGGCCCACCAGCCAAAACAGCAAGTTGATTCCCAACTGTCACTGTTAACGGAGGGAGGGTTAAACCGGAGGTGGTGAATAAACATTTATCCTGAGTGATTGCATATTGCAATAAGTGTTTATCCTGACTCCAAGTACACCAGGAGACCTTGGTCTGCACCTCTGCTCGTTCTAGATGCAATCACAGAACCTTTGAGCCCACCCTCTACCATGCTGGCTTCTGAGCAGAGGCAAGGACTCCGTTTCATGGGCCAATTTTCTTTTCTCGTGTATTCACAGAATCACATTTGTGAGATTTCCAAGAATTTCAACTACATGGGTAGAAATATCAGATGATTTCTGAGTTTTTCTTAAGCATTCACAAACACACATAGTGTCTAAGTACTCAGTTTGTCTCCTCGAGGTCAACTGCTAACTAAGATTGAGTTCTAAAACCCAATTTCAGGAAGACCACCTTCAGGAACGAATTCTTATTAAATGAAATAATTAGTAGCCATTCTAGGAGAGACTTCCCAGAGACTGAGAGACTCCAGCTGTGGGAGTTTCTTGGAGCAAAGGTTGGTTTCCAGTACCCCCCCACAGAAATTACCCAGTATGACTTCAGTGCTGGCATGAACTCTTTCAGTCAGTGACACTGGCTCAAAGGGACCTGTTGGGTATGTATGACACTTGGACCATATCACATAAGCCAAGATTGAAGTACTTCACGACATGACACTGGGCCATGAGGGCAGGCTCACCTTGAAAAAGAGACCGTCAAACACAGTACATCTTGGTGTGCCTTTATGGTGTTAAAATAGGCAGATCCAGAATTCTCCATTTTAACAGGAAACAGGTTGGAGCACATGACAAAACACTACATAGGCTCTTGTGGCAACTTCATAAGCTGCTAATTTAGGACATAAAGACATTTCGTATATGTTTACTTTTGAGGTGTTATAGTCTGATTACAGCGTTAAAAAATAAATAAAAACATAACCTCGCATGAAAATAGATGCTAAAGGTGAGACAACGTTGGGTATGAACAGTAGTGACGAGGGAAATTCCAAAAGAGAAACCACAGAAACTGTCAGTGGAGCCTTTGAAAAAAAATTATTCTTTTTCTGAACAGCAACAGTCTCTGCTTTAAAATGTAACAAGAGGAAACCATATTATCTACTTCAATCAACCCATTTTCTTTACTGCAGAGGCTGGCTGACCAAACAGTCTAATAGCACAATGCTTTACGGGTACCCAAACAATGATTGAATGCACTGATTCCTGGATAAGCTCCCGCAGATGAAGTGTACACTTTGCATTCATTATTACCAATGTGGTAGGAAGTAAACACCAGTCGAGAGTGGCTGGCTTTCAGAGAAATGAAGGTGGAGAAATTATGTTCTCTTTCCTCGCCACTTTCTATTGATCTTCTTAGAGCAATTTCAGAAAAGTTGCAAACCAATAATTTACACCCGATTAAAAAAAAATAAAGGAGCTCAAGGAAGATGGGTAATAAAAAAAATGAGAAACTATCTCTAGCTGGACCATGTTCTATCATGAAGGGCACCCTGTCTGAGTGGCTGGCCATTTTTCTTGCCTTATCTGAAGGCTTAATGCTGGTAAGGAAGATGAGGAGGAGTTCCCCTCTTCCCTTCTGCTAGCTGTCAGGCTTTGCAATTTAGCAGGCACTGCACAGTTTCAGTTCAGCAAGCTCTGTGCAAGCAGTCTCGGACTGCAGAGACTCGGACTCTAGGAGGAGATGGGACCACATCTCTCCTCCCCTCCGTTCGCTCTTACAGTTCACTGTCCAGCTCATTTCGACTTATTTGGACTTGGAAAGAAACACTTCTCAGTCTGTAATGAGCAACCCCAGACAGTTGTAAAGTTGGACCAACTACAAGAAGGCTTCCCTTGGTTCACTGCCACTTCCCAGGTGCTCTGTAATCCCCAGTGGCTCACAGGTGACCTTGGCCGTCCTGAGCACCAAGACTAAAGAATTTTGGGTTGTTGCTTCAGAAATGAGAGCAGCCATTAACTTTATGGCAAACTGTGTGTTTATTAACAAATGGTAGAACTTCTTTTTTCCCCTGCCTAGGATGAAAGCAAGTTTCAACTCCCTATTTTAGGTGATTGTGAACATGTGACCCCCTTTCCCCACTGCAGAAGGCTCAAGAGAAACAAGCCTTGAGATTTAACGTATAAATCAGTGTGCTGCTCCGAGCCTGGACAATCTCTACTTTGCTGTCCTTTTCTCTTTTTTAATTCAGCAATAGTGTATAATTTGAAATTCCAGGAAATGATAATAAAAGGGTGGAGGTTTTTCCCTGCTCAGTAATTTGCTCCAATATATAAGTCATGCTATATGAGATGGAAGCTATGTTTACTTAGCATCTGAGTTTCCTCTTCATACCCCACTGCAGGCACAGTGGCCTCTTTGATGCATTGTCTTCTTCTTTGACTATCAATCCATCTTTTAATTCTCCACAGAAATCTAGCCCTGGTCATACTCTCAAAGAAAATGCTTTTGCAGGGTCTCTATCTGAGTGATTTCTGGCCTTTCAGACTTCACACAGAGAGAAAAGGACCCACAATGCACTTGCACGTTCCTACCCACAAGAGAGGGAACGTGCAGGGCAAGGAGTCTTGCCTAAAAAAGGAAATGTTTGCTGAAGTTGGACAGAGAATGGTCATGCAGAAAATAGGGCTTAAACTGTTGTATCCTGAGGAGGACAGGACAGTCATACAGAAACCAGGCCGCCCACCATGGGTTTATTTTAAAGATTTGCAGCTTGAAGCTATAACCCTAATACATTCAGGAGCACAAAACAAGAGGATTGCCCTGACTTTGAGACCAGCCCAAACTACAATAGTTGTGAGGCTAGCCAAGGGCCATGTGGCAAGCTCTCATCCAAAACAAAAACAAACAAACAAACTCAAACAAAACTGATTCACAGTTTGCAGCATTAGAATTCCAAACACTTCAGCGGCATCACAAGCCCTAATGGGCTCTGAGCCTACAGGGCACCATTCACTTTTCCGTTCCAAACCTCTGTAGATGCTGTGCCTGACAATGATGTGATGCTTTCCAAGGCTATTTTCTCAGAAGACACTGAGTTTTTCAAACCTCCCCCTTCCCTACATTCTTTAGGAGTTAAAGGAAGCACGAAAAAGAAATCAATCAGGCTGCAGGATGTATCAAAAATAAGTACAAATATCAAACTGTTACGTTAACTTTAAACTTCACCATTCAGGAAAGAAATGCAAGTTGCAGGCAGCATTTAAGGCCATAAAATGGTTATTACCCTGCAGTATTTATGTAGCACTCTAGGCTCCAGATGCATCACAACCACTAATTACACAGCTGTCTGACTGTCCCAATATGGGAGTTTGGTGTCATTAACCACATTACACAGGCAGAAAATAAGGAGCTGAGTGACGGGGCTCAGGTACAGACTAAGGAAGGTAGGAAGACGTGATTGTGTTTAGAAATCTCTGACCGCACAGACATGGGATGCTGCCTTGTGCTTAACTTATAAGGGAGCTGAACACTGAGGCAGAGTCATCAGAATCTGTCACTCCAGTTGTTCACAGCGGTGGTTCTGGAATGGTGGCCTATGCCAGGCCCCTTGGAGTTAGGAGCTTATTAAAACAGTCAGTCTTGTGGCCTCATTTCCAATTCCCTTCTTTCAGGTCTGGGGCAGGGCACGAGACTGTCTTTCTGGAAGGTTCTCAGGTGAGGGTGGAGGTCTGTGGAACTCAACTGTGAAACCCTCCTCCCTCTCTAGGCTGCATCTTTAGACATTTAACCCTCTTCCTTGCTTTCAGGCTGTCACATCCCTGCCCTCAGTCACAGTTTGTCCCACAGATAGAAAATGAGACCTTCAGGGTGCCACTGGCATCTATCAAGATGCCTCCACTCAACTCAAGTTGAGGTCCTTCTGTCCTTACATCTACAAAATGGGCTGATGCACTACTTATTAATTAAGGGTTAGTTGAGGTCACCGGCTGAGGCGCAGAATGCCTGCAGGGAGTACAAGCTCATTAGTAATTATTGTTATTACTACGTGTTTGTCCTACATCCATCGAGCTCTGTAAAGGGGGATCAGAATAGCACGACAAGTCCTCACCCCTGTTCCCAAGCAGTTTCCATCTATATTTATACTAGATGAGGACATTACAGTCATCTGGACTGTATTGGACCATGTGAGCATTTACAAAGATGTCTTCTGTTAGTGATCAGCAAGGCAGCAATAAAACTTGTCTCCAGTGAGAGCTGATGGAGAAGATTCACAGCTACTTTTCCATCTGCTCTGATTTAATGGCAGAGCGAGGATAGATATACTCCCAGGTCTTGCTTCTTCTACTTCTGTTGAGCCATTGTTCACTTAGAAACCTACGGAACTGGCCATCCCTCTTTCCCTGAAGTAGAAGAAAGTATGGTCCATAAAGGTGACATTATTTGCAAATGAGGCCACCTGCAGGGAGAAGACCAGCTGGGCCAGGACAGAATCAGTGGTGGGAAGGGCTTCCCAGTTTCTCTGAAGTTGACTCCACAGTCTTGATTTACAGAAAGGGGAACAGAGGTCTGGGACTATTCATTAGTGGGTACCAATGGCACGTACCAATGGCAGTCTAACTTCTAATACAAGTTTCTTTCTCTCAGGCCTTTTCTCACAGCTTCCTGCAAACAAGACTCTAGGATAGAACATTCATTCCCCTCAGAAAGAGGCAGGAACATGTGTTTCTCAACTAGAACAAAGGACAGCATCCTGGAGAACTGCAGTATTTCAGTCCAGCCACTAAACCATGCACAGGGCTTCCTTTGTCTCTGCCCCTTCTGACAGCTATTAGCATTTTTGTGAGGATCACACAAAAAGTAGAAGAGGCCTTGGACAGTTGGCTGTGGTTGGAACCAGATATCAGAAGTCTCCATTCAGCTGAGTCCTTGGAAGGATGCTGAGGGACCTTCAGAGGAGGACACAGTTCCTGCCTTGTTTCCAGGCTTCCCTGCTGACAATGTTTGGAAAGCAACAATGACTAAAAAGGAAACAGAGCCCAAGGTGAGAAGAAATGGATGGATAAGGACACCCAACTGGTTCAAGTAAGTTTGAACCTCAAATTCCAGACAAGCTGTGCCCAGTTCAGAGGACACGTCCCTGCAAGATGGCCAGCTATGCCGAGCCTTTGAAGAAAATGTGATCCAAAAGAGTTGGGCTAGAAGCAAGGCATTGTTTTGAAGCCAGGTTGGGGGAGGGGGAGAATCTCTCTAAGAGCTACATGCTGATTCCAGAGATAATCAATGAGACAGATTATAAGGGAATGAACCTGGAGATGCCTGGGTACTAGCCTAGCCTCCATAAAAAGAAAAAAATCCAGATAAATACCAGTCACTTCTTTCCAGGAAAAAGCCACACAGTGGAGGACCAGCAAAGAGCAAAGCAGACAAGAGGGACCTCAGCAAAGAATTTTGGACATGATTATTATGACTATAAGACAAAGGCCAGTACGAGTGGGTAGGTGATCAACTGGCTGACTGGCAGTCACAGACGCCATGTATTAGTTGGAGGAAAAAATTATATCTTGGTCTTAGCTCAGGCAATCTTTGACCAACAGCAGAAGTATTCTTATCAAAACTGTCCCTGGGGACTGGAGAAATGTCTCAGCGGTTAAGCGCACTGGTTGCTCTTCCAGAGACCCTGGGTTCAATTTTCAGCATCCACATGACAGCTCAAAACTCCAGTTCCAGGGATTGGACACCCTCATACAGACCTATATGCAGGCAAAACGCCAATGCACATAAAATGAAAAATAAGGATACATGAATCAGCTTTTTAAAAACTGTCCCTGTACAACTGATCAAAGAAAACGTCACTCTATTTGCAGGGCAATAAATCTGTCTTTTCTGAAACAGAAACCTTGGAAGCTTAGATTAGCAGCTGGGTGGGGTAAATAATATAGTAGATGGAAGCTGTGGATTTCAAAAGAGCTGAATAGCTTGGCACAAAAGGCCATACAATTTTAGTCTCGCAGTGAGAAAAACATAACATTTTGGCAAGAAGTCTTTCTTTCTTTCTTTCTTTCTTTCTTTCTTTCTTTCTTTCTTTGTTTCTTTCAGTATTGTAGAGACTCAACCTAGTGGAGGAACATGTGATACAGCTACAGGGATTAAAATTTAGGCAAATTCAATTAAAGTGTGACTAAGGCACAGGTAAAAATGGAAACCTACGCCGTGTGGCAGAGCACTGGGGTGACACTGGCTTCGGTCAGACAAGTGTGAGGTCTAGACCACACGCATGGCAAAGCCACAAGAAATTAGTGGGACGTGTGGAGGGGAGAAGGTAAAGATTCAAGTAAGACCCAGGTGAGGGAATTGGATAAGCAACATCTCCTGAGAAGCATGGTCTATAACTTCAAGAAACAGAAAGACCAGAGAAGGCGTTCTGAGTGGTCCAAAGAACAGAAGCAAGGCTCCCATGAGGAAGTCCTTGCCAATAGCTTCCAGAGGCTACAGAAGGTAGGGAGTTCTCCATACAGGGGCCTCTCAGGGTGATGAGACAGTGCTTCCCAAGGTCCCAGAATGGGATGCTGTTAATGCGACTGAATGTGCAGCAAATGGTCCTTTGCTTCTGAAGCAGAGACCCAGGACTTGGAGCTGCCAGTCGGAGAACTCCTCCTAGCCATTAAACCACAGAGAAATCTCAATAAATCCAGCTAATGAGATGCAGGGTCACAGGGACCTTTCATCTTCAGAGCTTGGGCGTTTTCACACCAATTATTGCTTTTAATCTTTGCAATACTCCCACTAGGTGGGAAGGGGGGCAAGTTTCATTTCGCCCATGTAGTAACTTAAAAAATCTAGGCTGAAGTTCTTCCATCATGAGGTATGGGATCGTAACCTACCAGTTCCTTGTCATATCTACCAGTTTGCTGTCATACTCCATCCTTCTCCAGGACACTGTCCTGGGTACAGAGCACGGGAGGACAACACAAGCCAAGGACTGGGTTGGATATGCAATTCTGGAGCAGGCAGAACCCACTTAGGGAGCTAAGCAGAACTCTCTAAAGCAACAGGGGAGGAGTCTTGCTGTCGATGATTGATCAGTGAAAGATAGCTTCTAGGACCTTTGCCTTACCTTGCTACAGTTTCCCCAGTGATGTAAGTGACTGATGATTCCTTGGGATAGAAAACAGATCCAAAATGGCTTTTAAGATCACTTGAAAATACTCAGGGTTTATGAGTCCTCAGGTATGCCTTAAATTAGATTGATAAAAGTCTCTGACTAATGCATATGATCTATAAAGGAAGTATTAAACCTTCCTTGTCTGTATGTCAAGAGGCTTAGGAAACAGGATACAAGTACTTTCTAAATTTAGATATCTTAAGTTAAAATCCCAGCTGGACCTCCCATGAGCTGTGTGACCTTGAACAAGTTGGTCGGCAGCTCTGTGCCTGTTTTCTTTATCTATAACAGAAATCATGAGTATACCCTCCTTCAAAGGGTAGCTGTGGGGAATGAATCAGTGCATGCTGGAGTGCCTGCCCCTCCCCCCCCCCCCGGGCCGGGGTGTGCTTCTCATTCACTCCCATTGTCACTGCACTGTGTGCAGAAACAATGTGCAGGCCCACACTCGCTGGCTGAAATTAATTTTATTCTATGTCATTCCCTTGCTGTAAGACCTGATTGTTGAAAGTAAGAGATCGCTGATTGGTGGAATACACAGAAATCCAAAATTTACTTTCTAAAAGAAAATTATCCATTTCTCCCAATGGTCTGACCCTTTAACTCTGGAACTGCTAACAATCCATAAATATCTCTTCTCAAGAGTTCTATCAAATATGGTGAGGATTTAGATGTCACATTCTAAAGGAAGTTCAAGAGAACCCATTGGGGGCCTAGTGTGATGGCTGAGGCGGTAAAGATGCTTACTGTCAAACCTGATGACCAGGACCTCAGGATCCTCAGAACCCTGCCTGGTGAAAGGAATGAAGGAATGAACTGACTCAAACAAATTGTCCTCCAACCTCCACCTGCCTGGCCCTTGTCTTCACAGAATAAATACATGAACAACAACATCAACAACAAAGGTACATTCAAATGTCCCATAAGGCTACCCCAGTAGTTTAAGTTGTGGTCCTGGAAGATGAAGACAGTGTGGTGTCTGTGTAACCAACTGTGCTCTGGGATGGAAAGAACAGAGAAAGGCTCAGGAAGAGGTGGGAGCTGCTGAAAGATGCCACAGGACAGAGGAAGGCCAGTCAGCAGCCTGTAAAGAGCAGCATCAGGAGACACAGAGAGGAAGTAAGCAAGAAAACAATATATGGGTAGAGGTAGAGGTACCCACAGTGTAGAGGTGAGAGAATGCTCACCAAACCACATTTCCAGCTTGGGTTCCAGTCTAGCACAGTCAGATGGCAGTAAAGAAACACTCTGCTTTGCAAATGATCCTGTGGGTTTGGGTGTTTCTTTAATATTTACTTCATTTTCTTTCTAGAAAGAGAATCTTTAAATAATAAAGCCTAGCAAAAGGAATGATTGCAAATGTGTGAGGTTTCTAACCTAAAGCTACCTTTGCACCTATGACTTTGTTCAGAACTGCAGGTTCTGCCACAGTTGGTAAGCATTGTCAAAAAACCCAGGGAGTGACAAGTTGGCCTCCTCCCTTGAGATAAGAGTCTGAAGATAAGCTGGGCAGTGGTGGTGCACTTGGGAGGCAGAGGCAGGAGGATCTCTGAGTTTGAGGCCAGCCTGATCTACAGAGTGAGTTCCAGGACAGCCAGGGCTGCACAGAGAAACCCTGTCTCGAAAAAACAAACAAACAAACAAAAAAAACAAAAACAAAAAAAAACAAACAAAAAAAAGAAAGAAAGAAAAAGAAAAAAACAAAAACAAAAAACAAAAAAAGAGTCTAAAGACATCAGAAGCCACAATTTGGTGGCTCTGGGACATGTGTTTTCAGTGTCTGAAATTCATGGTGTCAATTAGCTTGAGAGCTGACAGCTCCATACTGGCCAAATCCAGTTCTGTCGCTTTCTGCCTTTGACATATTGGATGAATTATATAACTTCTCTAGGCTTCCGTGGTGTCCCGTTCAATGGAGGATTCTATTGGCCTGTCTCTGAGGAGTCTGGGTAGACACAGGAGCTGACCAGGCTAAAGGCTGTGTAGGACTCAGACTTACAAATTCAATATCATCCACGGCCTCCTCCTCCTCTTGGAGAGTCACAAAGAGGACCAGTCCTGTGATGGAGGTCCTCACACACACAAAAAGCAGTACATAGAAATACTCGCTCATTTAGCCTCTTAGAGTGAGATGTGACAAAGTGCTAGGTGTCACTCAGATCCAGAGAATATAAAAGACAGAACCACAGGCCCCATCAGATACCCCAGCAGAGCCATATTGTGGGTAGACCATGTCAGGCACTCCAAGTAAGGCAGAGAAATGCTGGGTTTAAAATGGAAGTGGAGGCTGACTGGGCACCTGTAGTCTGAAGATGCACTCTCCTGGGTCTATCCAAAGAATTGTGGGAGTCACTGAAAGCACACAGATCAGATATCTAATCTAAACCAACGATTCTGGCAGCTCTGTTCTATCTGAGTTGTGTCCACATGAATATGAAATGACAAGATGCAAAGAAAGACCCCAGCACCTTGCCAGGAACTGGAGAATCAAAGGAGCCTTTTGTGCTAGTATAGGAATGGGCGATGCACACTTCTGCATGGTGTTGGAGGTACCAGATGGCATCTTCTGCAGCCTTTTCTACCTCCACTTGCAGAGGCCATTCACTGGCCCTAGCCTGAGAGCAAGCATCTACACTATCCACATTCAAACAAACATGAACTGATACCCAAATCCTGTCCAGATTTTAATGATCCCTTTAAGATGTGAGGTACACAAGACCCATATGGACTCCCAAGAAGTAAACACCAAATGACTTTAAGTGAGCAACACATGCAGGCACGTGCATGTGCATGTGCATGCACACATCAAATGTCACCTGTTGCATGCATCTTCTTCCCCATACATCACCCGATATCTGTGTGTCTATTAAGCATGTGAGGGGTCCAACATCTCTCCTGTGGGGATGAACACAGGCAAAGATTGGCTCCTGGCTGGCTTTCTCTGAGACTATGTTAAAAAGACAAGGCTTGAGAGGCTTAGGTTCCTCCCCACAGCCTGACCAGCCACTAGATCCAGCAAACACATCTGCATGGGAAGAACTTCTTATTCCATAGGGAGATGAGACTTCTCTGTTGTAAGGCCCGATGCTACTTGTGGCTCTCATTTACAGTACAAGTTGTTTGTTTCCATAGAGCCACAGTGTTATAAACATTACAAATTACACATGGGACGTTTTGTCAGTGCAAACTTCTTGGCTAAATAAATTTACAAGTGTCAAATCAAATAACTGCCATAAAGTTATTCTTTTTAAAAGGTGAGTTTGAATGTGCAAAGTTGCATCCTGAAGCATAGAAAAGGCCTCAGAAGTGCCCTGTATCTCAGGCTCTGACCACACCCTCATCTGCTTTCTTTATAACCCACGCCTAGCACAGGCTCACCCCTGCTGGCCTGCTATGATTCCCATATGCTGTCTTCATCCAGGGCCTCACCACATGGCCCTGGGACAGGAACCAGCAAACCTCTGGTGAAGACTGGAGAGAAAAGATTGTGTGAAGGCCACACAATCCCTGTTGCAGCCCTGGCTCTGTCTTTACAGTATGAAAAAAAAACAGACATAATATGTAAATTAGTGATTTGATGAATTCTAATAAAGCTTTGTTTACATAATAAATTGAGGGTAAGGTTTTCGCAGTCAGTCATAGCTTGCTGACTCCCCCTTTTAGATCTAACTGCCTAGTGGACATTACCAAACACTGAACTGCCGTGAAGCTCAATGCTGTAAGGTTAGACTGTGTTTTACCTCCAGGCATCTATCCACACAGAACCAGCTCTCACACACCCAGAACAACCTCGCAGCCTCACGCCCGTGCCTTCCTTAGCACCCCAAACTCAAGCACACAGCTTACCAACTCCAACTCTCGGAATCTCTCACCGTCTGCTCCCGGTGTGAACATGTTTGTAGTGCAATGAACACACTTATTAGAGCCATCTCTTCGTCCTGTGGTCTAGTTTGCTATCTGGCTTATGGAAGGAGTCCTAAAAATGTTTGGAGAATGAATGAGTGAAGGAAAGAATGGGAGAATAAAAGAATGAGAGAGAGAGAGAAGCAAACAAACAAAAACAAACCCTATGGCAGGAAATAATTCAACTGTACACTGTTTGTGTGTGTGTGACAGACAGACAGAAAGACAGAGGAAAACAGAGACAGAGAGAGATGAGAGACAGAGAGACCTGGAGACTTTTTAAATCACAGGTCCTAATTCCGCAGGTTTACAATGAACCTCAGTCCTGATGCTGGCCCATGGAGGAGTAACAAGGCCTGGAGGAGCACACTGACCTCATGGTGCTCACGCCTGCACAGATTTCTCCCCCAATTACAAGTGTTGCGCCTGTCGTTTTTGTCCCTACAGTCATCTCATTACCTCTCCTTGCACCTAGTCAAAACTCAAACAAAATTAATAAAACAGCACCAAATGACTTAGATTTGTGGGGTTGGTACACATCTGAAACGATCTCTTTCCCGATTGACTTCTGCCTCTTGGTCCCACTTCATTTAATTTAACGTAAGTGTTTACCATTTGTGCAGCATCCTGTGGATGCTCTGCCAGGGCGAGCCTTTCTTATCAAGATGTGTTACTTATCTTGATTGTACAAATGTCTTAAACAAATTATGATTGCTCAGAAATTCAAAAGAACAGCCTATTTTCCCAGAACTCTAGTACAATGACCAAATAGAAACCTTGTTTTGGGCTACCTCACACCTCCTTTACAGCAACAAAACCCTTTTTTATCAGTAGAATAAATAATTGCTTTCAGAGTTCCAGGGGCTGTGTGACTCTGCCCTCCACAAAGAGAAGACCATGACACAGTTATCTGGAGGGAGGCATCGCCCACAAAACTGAACTATATGCTTTGGCAAGTTAAAAATGTGACTCTAATGTTTTGGGTTTTTTGTTGTTGTTGTTTTGGGGGTTTTTTGGGTTTTGGGGGGGGTTTGTTTTTTTGTTTTTTTTTTAAATCATATCCCTTTGCATGAATTCTGCAGGGGAGGCTGCTCTGGCTGCACTCACTCTGCCTAGAAATGGACTATTAGTACAAAGATGCCATGGGTCTGCAGCAGGCAGGCTAATTTACACACATAATCTCAGTGTTTTGGATAATTACATTTCCTCTGACAGTTTCTAAAGAATCTGCATGATATTGGATTGTGTCAGGAAATAGGTGTCACAGTGAATGAGTGATTCTAACTGGGCTTTTTCACTATGAAATTGTAGGAAAATGTACTGTAATCAACTCATACAAATTACCCTCCCTATACTTAGCTCCTCTGAGGAGAATCAAATTGCTTTACCTGAAATTACAGGGGGGTGAGAGACAACCAAAAATCCAGTCAGGAAGGTATGCTGTTTTTATAACTGGTAAGCAACTTAGATCTATGCTTATTATGCAATATGTATGTATGGAAAAATTTCTATGTATCCAGAATATCTAGAATCTCAATGGCCAGAAGCCTCAGGAAAATGCATTTAATAGACATTTTTTCATATCCGCAAGACACTAGCTGTAGGATCTTGCATAGACACAAAACGCCTTGGCAGCTCAAGTCACTTAGGTTAAATAGCATAAGCTGCATATAATCTACACATATTCTCACGTGTCCTTTAAAGCATAGGACCCCCAGGCTCTTACAACAGCAGATACAATGTAAACAGTGCTCAGACTCCAGGGTGTCGGGACTAATGACAAGTGAAAAGGACACTGCTCATTCAGCGCAGACACATTTTAGAACAGATAGGCCTCATTGTGGTGAACCCACAAATGTGGCACCCAAGGATATAGAGGACCAGCTGCAACTGGCTTCACACTTACAACTCTGGAGAATTTCAAGGTCCCAAGATACGGAACTCAGGAGGTCCAATCTGCATGACTGACAGCTGAGTTGAACCCAGAGGAGGGAATACTTTTGAAGCCCAATAGATTTGTGGCAAATTTAAGTCTGGAACCCAATATGCCTCTTGCCGCCCACAAATGGCCTTTATCTATGGACTGAGTGGCATTTAACACCACCACCTGAGTTTTCCAATTCTTAGAAATCTCTCAGTTCACATACGGAGCTACATCTTAATACTCTAGTGTATTCAGAGCTTCTTGCTGCTCTGCTGACCAGAGTTCTCACAGCTCCTCAGAGCCACCTGTGTTTAGTAACCAGTAAGATTCCCAAGGAAAGGGCCACCCCCTTTATCACCAAAACCAGTGAGGAGTAAAAAGTCAATCGTCAAGAAACATTTTTTGCCGGGCAGGGCAGTGGTGGCGCACTCCTTTAATCCCAGCGCTCGGGAGGCAGAGGCAATTGGATTTCTGAGTTTGAAGCCAGTCTGGTCTACAGAGTGAGTTCCAGGACAGCCAGGGCTATACAGAGAAACCCTGTCTCAAAAAACCAAAAAAAAAAAAAAAAAAGCGCGTCATGCGTGATAATCCTTAGACGTATCTAAAGTTTTGTCAGATTCTTCCCTTCCATATCCTCTATTTGACATTTTCCAGACTTCCAGTGCGCCAGACATTTACAAGGCTGAGGTGAACCTCAGAATAATACATTGATTTTATTCATTCAGTGAACTTAATGTAAGGTGATCCCATTACTGTAACCTCTTAATGCAATGTCATCTCTTATCAGCTTAATTCTGCAGCCTGTACCTGTATGTCACTCCCTTCGGGAATGAGTTTCACCTTCAACCCTGGGTCAAAACTCTTATGATTCAGCAATCTGCTTTCTAGGATCATACAGAGAAAATTTCCATCTTTGCACCTGCCTCCCAGAGCTGAAACAGCTGATCAAAATCGGCAGCCTGAACAAGCGATTTTGACATATTCTCTCTCCCGGCTGTAACCATCAATAAAGGACAGCATTTATGATCTGGACAGGGTCCCTGTACCTGAGCCACACATGCTGGAAGGCATCTTCTTTGTTTCTTAAGTAATGCAAGTAACATGCTTTACAAGTAATACAAGTAAAACAGCTTTATCTCCCCAAAACCTGGTAAGAATCATAACCTCACAAGAACCAGGAGCCTGAACGGTATTTGCACAATGGAATACCAGATTACAGTGAGCTTATTGCTTCTGTGTTGAGCAGGCTGCACTTTCACGTTAATCTGTTTTAAGAATGTGATGGCACTTGGCACTTCTTTTCCCACATGAGGGCACAAAGTTGATTTAATCAGGTGATACTTAATTGGAGGGAAGCTTGAACAGTTTATGAGACACCAGAAACCTAAAGGACAGTAAAGTATTAATTACCCACCCATCAATGGAAGTAGAAGTAATTAAAACAATTACTTCTAGCTCACTTCAGATCCTCCTCTCCCTCCTCGGCTCACCTCAAGTGCATAGTGTCTTGAACATTCCCTCGAAGCTGGGAAAAATTCCACTGCTTGAAATTTCCGCTGAATTGCTCTTTTATGCACATCTTATCAACCAGATCGTCCCAACACCCCCACTGGGACTTAAACCAGTCTTTAATATCCTTCTTGGTCCTTGGCACAAATGTATCATATGTAGTACTGAGAAATGTGTGTTGACCAGGAGTTCTTAGAATTTTTTTTGTTGAATTGTTTGAAATTTTTGTGTTGACTGTGACGTATTGTTTCAATTCATCTTCCAATGTCAACTACTTCAAATCGTATTTGTAATTATGAGTAAAGACATACAACCTAAATATCATCACTATAGCCACCTTTAGGTATGGAATTCTACAGTTTTAGGTACACCCATTTTTTGTTTCTTAAGAAATACAAGTTGTTGAACAATCTCTAGCACCTAGGCAGCGAGCCCCTGAAAACCACAATCTGCTTTTTGCCTCAATACATACATGTAAACAGAGTCCTGCAATGTGACAACACATTGCATGTGTCCACTTTGACTGATTTAATTTCTTTAGCACAATGTCCTCAAAGTTCATGTAAGCTGTAGAATGTGCTGGAATCTCTTTCCTTTGTAGGTCGGAATACTGTTTGCACCGCCTACTTTTTTCTCCCACCCATGCGTGTTCTAGTGGTTACATGGAGCCATCCAGCTTTGGGCACCTTGAAGGACAGTGCTATATACATGAACACAAAACTGGCTCTGTGAGAAATTGTCTTCCGTGCTTCAGGTCAGGTTAGAAGCCCACAGGTGGAACTGCTGAACCACACTGTCCCCATGTAATATTAACTTGGATACTGTTGGGTGCTAATGACAGAAACTTGGGGGTTGTTTTTCTTTTTCTTTCATTTGTTTGTTTGTTGAGGATTGGAAGAACACTTGGGGCAGAAGGACTTTATAATCAAATAGGAATGGCAGACCTTGGTCAGACACTGAGTCTGTGGCTCTGAGGGACTCTTGCACTGTGAACAGTTTCTAAAGATAAACATACTTCATGGTGAATTAGGCAAGCTGCAGTAAGATCCATCACTAGTAAAAAGTAACAAAGCTTGTGAAATAAAGAGCAAAAAAGGAAAAGAGAGAGAAAAAAGCCCTTGGTGTCTCAAGGAGTTTCTTAGAAGAGCTTTGCCTAGAAAAGTAGTGTAGAAAGTGAAGGCACTGGGTTCTAGGAAGCTTAGTTTTAGCTTCTCAGCCTAGCCGAGCAGTGGGCATCTTGAGGATACCATCTGTCTGTACTAGCTACTCTCCATCCTTTCTCCCTGTGTGGCAGCATGTTCCTGGAGAGGGACCCAAACATCAGCCCAACATGAGTATGTACCTCAGGAAGGCTGAAGGGAATGGAGACCAATGGCTTGGCAGTGAGCAGACCTATGGACCTGTTCAGTGATTCAGAATGTCTGACTGCAAATGACTGAAGAACTGAGAAGACTGAACTGACTCTGTTGCAGAACAGTGTTAGACAGAAAGAATACCCTTAAAAGACAATGCCTGGGGATCCATGGAGAGTGATTGCCTAACACGGGAGGAACTGTTCACAGATGCAGAGGCTTCCTATAGTCATGCTGTGGCCATCAGAATGTAATGTAAGGTTTAAGGAACCGTGGTTTCAGTTCATGAAGCCTGGAAAGTAGAGGAGTAAACCTGAAGAACCAACACATTCCCGAGGTAAATTTATAAGCTAGTATTTTGCAAGTATAATAGGTTATTTCTGTCCCTGTGAGAGTCCATTTGTTTTCAAATAATCCCATTATTTGGGAATAATCTGAGTTTCCTAATACCTCAATTTCATTTTAACAAATGAAACCTTAAGAAAATGCATTTCCCAAACAAGAAATGAGTTTCATCTCACTCCATGCTGGAGTGGGGAAGTCATGTGTTGTAGAAGTCTATGCATTTCTATGTGACCTTAGATAATTCAATTTTCAGAATCTCTGCTTGTTACTAATAAAACGAGGCTAACACCTACATTGCAATGTCAATCCGACCTCTAGCTTCTTTTCTTTTTTTTTTCTGACCCCAAATTAAATGCACAGCACTTGGTGAAACACTTTTGCTCAGATTAACACCTCACCATTTTACAGGATGAAAGATGAAATTACTTGGGGGGGGGGGGGCGTATGGGTTTCGAGAAATTGTTCAGAAATACTCTGGAAGTGTGTATGGAAAGGAAGAGTCAGAAGAAAAGGAGGTGGGGACTGGGGGAGGAAGGAGGCAGACGGAAGTCTCGCAGGAGAATGGAGGAAGAAAAAGGGAAAAAAGGTGCAAGAACAAAAATAGAACATGATGAGCAAAAGGTTGTGTTTTAGAAGGGATTGCATCTCAAAGCATCAAGAAGCAACAGGCAAGCTAGATATGGTGGCATACACCTCTGATCCAACACTCAAGAGGCAGAGGTAGACAGATCACTGTGAGTTTGAGGGCAGCCTGATTTACATAATAAGTTTTTAGCCAGTCAGAGCTACATAAAAACAACAAAAAACCCTATTTTAAAATAAAACAAACAAATGAACAACAATACACACACAAGCACACACATACAAGGTGCACACACAGGTACACATGCATGCACACATACACACTCAGGCACACACACACACACACACACACACACACTCAGGCACACACACACACACACACCAGGCAGTCATAACAAGCAGCTGACAGATCATCTACATGCAATCAGTCATCAGGTTCTGATGGGACAAAGTTGCGGGGTTGTGTGTATTCAGGACTGTAGTTGCCTCAAATTAGACCTGAAATTTAAAATAAGAGAAGCTCACTGGAACCTGGTGAAGCATAGATACAGAAGACAGTAAAATGATCCCAGAGCCATCCACCCAACTTGCCTTGACATGTTCTCTAGACCCTGGGTCAGCTTCTCAGCACTGCAGACAGGACTCCTGCTCTGTTTTGTCCTTAGTATTTCAGATGGTAAAACAATGCCTAGCACATGACAGACGATCAGTAAATACTTGTTGCACAGTCATTTGATCAATAAGCTTACAGAAATTTTCTACATGCAAGTGTTAAGGCTTGGAACCAAAGAAACACAGACAAATGTAAGATATAGTCCCTTATCTAGAAAGTGGGGAGGGGGAGACATGTGTAAGGGTCATGATAGTTATCTTCTTAGGCAACTAGACTGGATATAGCATCACTGTGAAGACAGTGTCTGGTTGAGGCTCAGAGAACACTTTCAGGGGTCTACTTGAGGAGAAAGAGCACAGCCAGAATATGGGTGACACCATCATCTGAGCTTTGACCCAACCTGAACAAAAAGGAAAAAGGAGAAAGCAAGATGAGTGCTCGCCATTCCTCCTTCTCACCTCGTGATCTGCTGAGACAGGAGCAAATGCCATGTTCCCGTTGCCCTGGAACTGCCTGTACTGTACCTTCCTCAATATGATGGACTGTGTTCCCCCAACTGTGAGCACAATCCAACCCTTCCTCTCCAGGGTTGCTCTGTTTTGTCATACACTGGTGATAGCATGGAGAAAAGCTAAGATTTAGAGACCTCACCATGGTGAGAAATAGCAAGTGCATAAATTAAGGTGGTGCTGGAGCCACACAGCCTGGATTTGAAGCGGACTCTATCAGTTCCTATCTGCAGTGCTCAGACAAGTTAATAACTTTTCTCCATACTTCACCATAGCACAGACCTGCCACAGACACTGTATGAGTTCACAGGCAGGGATTACGACGTCACAGCACAAAGTCAACACCAGAGAGTAGAGAAGAAACTCAAAGGTCCTATGAGAACATCTAAGGTAAGGAGTGAGTTTGGCATGGTGCCTCTGGCCATGAATCTCAGTTACTCAGGAGGCTGAGGTGGGGGTATGATGGGATGAAGGCTTGGCTGGGCTCAAGAGTTCTGGGCCAGGCTAGGCACCTTGGAGACACCAAGTCTGAAAAGGGAAAAAGAGCCATTCTGAGTGGACTGAGGTGGCATCTCAACTAGTATTCTTTGATGGCTAGTGATATCGAACACCTTTTTCTTGTTTACTGGCCATTTGTACCTTGTAGTTTGAGAACTCTCTGATCATTTCATTAAGCCACTCCTTGGTTGGGTCATTTGATATCTTGTTACTTAAATTTTGAGTTCTTTGTATAGTCTGCATTTTAAACTTCTATTATATGCATACTAGCAAAGATTTTCTCCTATTACATAGGCTGTGTCTTCACTTGACTGTTTACTTTGCTGTGCGTAGGCTTTTTACATTTTACAAACTTTATTATTTAAGAAAAAAACCTTTGCAAATAAATAAAAATATCACATATCAAAGTTAACCCCGTCCAAAGTTCACAGAACTCAACCATTAGAGTAGACACTTGGAACAGAAGCTGGAAAACATCACATGCAGTTTCCACTTTCATTCTCAGGTATATTTTATTCTTTATGCAGATGCTTTCTGCTTTCATTTGTTCACTGTCGACAGTATTTCCTGTGTGACCAGAGTGCTATTCAGAAAGTGCCTGTCAATCCTCTATCAAATTTTACAATTTCAATTCTTAAACTAAAGGGTATTTTAAATTTTGGAGTTAATTTTAATGAAAGATGAGAGATGCAGATTTAGTGTCATTTAAATATATAAATCATATATATTATGAAGTTATATTGTTTACAGGAAATACATGTGACTGGAAATGTTCATATTGAGTAAATTAAATCAGTCTCAGAAAGATAAACATCATTTGTGGGTCCCAATGTCAAAACATTGTGTATGTGTACCTGACATGAAAGCAGAAGCAAATGATCTAGCACAGTGCTTCTCAACCTTCCTATGCTGTGGCCCCTTAACACAGTTCCCTCTGAATTAGAGAGGGGCTGGAAGAGGTTGAGGAGGAGGGTGGCCCTGTAGGAAGACCAGCAGTCTCAATTAACCTGGACCCCGGAGATGTCTCAGACACTGAGACCACCAACCAGACAGCATACACCAGCTGGTATGAGGCCCCCAGCACACATACAGCAGAGGACTGCCGGGCCTGGGTTCAATCAGAGAAGATGTACCTAACCCTCCAGAGACTGAAGGCTCCAGGGAGTTTAGAGTTCTGGTGGGGGTGGGGGTGGGGAGTGGGTGGGGGACACAGGGGACAGGGAGGAGGTATGGGATGGGGAACAGGAAGAGGGTGAACTGGGGAGGGAATGACTGGAGTGTAAAAAACAGATTAAATAAAAAGAAGGAATACATATATTAAAAAAAGAAAGAAAAGAAAACAGCAGGTCCCCAACTGTAAAACTATTTTCAGTGCTACTTCAAAACTACAGCTTCACAACTACTATGAAATACTTGACATGCAAGATAGCTGGTATATGACCCCTGTTAAAGGACCATTCAACCTCCAAAGGGGTCCTGGCCCACAGGTTGAGAACTGCTGGTCTAGGAGGCTGGGGCAGGACACTTGAAGCAAGAAGGAATCTTTTAGGTTCCAGGAAATGAGCCCTACCAGGCTTTCTGTCAGCTCCTTGGTCTTAGATTTCCTACACTCCAGGTCTGTGAGGAATAAATTTCTGTTGTTTGTAAGCCACCTAGACTATGATACTTTATTAAAACAGCCTAAACCAACTAAGACCCATATTTAATTAATAAAATAACATGTTAGTTTTTTGTGTCCCCTTTAAAAAGAAATATGAGATCATTATGGAAAAGCTAAAATCTATTACCAGGCCATAAAAATAAAAGTTACTCACAATCCTATTCATCACCACAATATTCCCATTTTAGCATTTGTTTTTCCATTGTTTATATAAATATATTGACTGTACATCCTTATTTCAAAAGTGTGATCACGTGGTATCCACTGTTTTATAGCTTGAACTTATAAAATTAAAAGTGAACACAACTACATGTGGTTTAATGTCCTTCCACATGATCAATTTTTACGGGAAGTGCTCAACTCCGTGAATGTGTCATAATTTATTTTTATCTACTCCTTTATTCGAGCATTTCTTTCTTTTGTTGTCTGCTACTGAACATTCCTATTGATTAATTTCTGCACACACCCTTAATTTTAGCTTTGCTTTTTAATGCACCTCAGGTACATGGCATCAAAGCGAGGGAAAGAAAAGCGAGGAAAGGCACTTTGCAAGATCACTCCATGCACAGCCCCTCGGCCCCTCCCACAATGTGCTATGTGTCTGCCCCATGAGAAAGAAGAGGACGGGAGACACCTATGTGAGGTGGAAAAATCCTGCCTAGGTGGGGAGTCCAAGGAACAGATGCTTGAGCCATCTTAGCCACAGTTGGTAAGCATCCAGGAGCAAGTTCCTGGCAAGGCATCTTATCTCCACCTGCAGGAGATGGAGGTGTCCAAGACCCTCCTTGGAGCCTACCCAGAGAACAAAAGAAGAGGTGGTCAGAGTATCTCCCAGAGATCTTTTATCTTAATGAACTGATGGATAAAAACACAAAGCATCCAGTCTTTCAAAGGGCTACAGCGGTGGTTCTCTCCTGCTATCTCTTAGATTGCCACAGACCACTTGTGCATGCTCAACCAAAAGGACGACGACCCAGAAGAAGTAAGAGAATGCCATCATCTGCCAAGGCTCACTGTCACTCGAAGCATCATGAATGCACTAATAGATGAGGGGACAGATGCCACGGAAATGGTGAAGCAGGATGGGGAAGGTCTGCGACTCACTCACAGACAGACAGTGACTGGATCAAGCCAACCAGGGTGCTCACCCTGAAGACAACAGTCAAAAGAAAAGCAAAAGGGCAGAGCAACCAAACACTTGTTGATCCCCATCCCCAGCTGTCACAGCTCTTAACTCAAAACAAAAGCAAACCAACTAGGGAAACAGGCTTTTAGTTACTTACTAAGCCTTGTTACCATTAAAGACCACCACTGAGTTCTCAGCTGTGCTGGGGGTGCCTACCCTCTAGCCCTGATGTACATCTTTTACTCGTTAGTTTTTTTAATCATTCACTCTCTAGTTCATCATCACACATCAATTATTACTAGTAGGTCATCTGCTGTATGCAAGACACAGTGTTGCCAGGTTTGTCCACACTGCAGTGAGTGAAACAGATGAGTCCCTCTCCCTTACGTGGTCAATAAAATAAAGCCAGACAACAGAGGCAAATTAGAGGCGAATTAGTGATTGTAAAATGCTATGGAGGAAATAAATGAGGAGCCATGACAGAGGCCAACCAGGCGCTGCAAGGGTGATACAGGAGGCATCTGCCATGGGGAGAGCCTTGCTGCTGCTCAGACAGTTGTTTAATTTTCCTGGACCACTGGAAGACCATCTGCTCACTGTTCTACATCTACGTGTGGACACAAGGAACGTAGGCATGAGTGGTTCTTCCCACTTCTGAGCCTGGCCTAGACAATCCACGCAGTTGGTATCTCACCAGGTGAAAGCATATGGCCCTGCTGAGAACTCTGAGAAAGGACAAGGAGGTAGAGAGAGGTCATTGAAGTGGCCATGCAGGACATGGCTGATCCGGGTACCTAACACACATATTCACCATATTCACGCTGCACTGTGTCCTGAAGGGGCACCTAAGACCAACTGGTTTAACCCTCTGAGGTCTAGAGTTCTGGAACAGAACATTTGGCATTTAGACAGCTCTGGCTTATATCCCCTCACGCTATTTCCCAAACAGGTGTTTGTGACTGTCCCTTTGAAAATGTTATTACCGGAAAATGATATCCTTAAGACTAAGGAGGCTTGAACATTACCAATCACCAATAGAAGGAAGAGGAGCTAATTGTTACAGCACTGCCATTTCTGGAGGGAACTGCTCATGACAAGATGACAAGTAGTGAACAACTCTCCGGCATGCAGGCCATCACCCAGATCACCTCCATCTAAGCGGACCAACTGCATTCCAGTGCCTTCTCTAAAGGACTAACAGCTACTGTGACAGGGACCCAAAAACCGATTGTACTGGATTCAGTAATCTAACACACATTAACATGACAAACAAACCACTGTGGCTGGGCTTGGTGGCCTAAACTTGATCACAGCCCTCTGGCGATTAAGGCAGGAGGATTGCCAGGCTTGAGGCCAGCTTGGGTTACATAGACATACTGTTTCAGAAAAACCAATAAATTAATGAATCTCGAAGACCCCAGAATAAAATAACAAAAGGGGAAAACGCAAAGGAAATGAAAGAGAAGGGGAAGGGAAGGGAAGAAAGGAAATTAAAACAAACAGCTTGGGCGCCTGTCCCCTGGAGGTCGGCTATTGGAGGATGCCTCCGTCACGGGCCACCAGTCAGCTTGGGAGCCTGTCCCCTGGAGGTCGGCTATTGGAGGATGCCTCTGTCACGGGCCACCAGTCAGCTTGGGCGCCTGTCCCCTGGAGGTCGGCTATTGGAGGATGCCTCCGTCACGGGCCACCAGTCAGCTTGGGCACCTATCCCCTGGAGGTCGGCTATTGGAGGATGCCTCCGTCACGGGCCACCAGTCAGCTTGGGCGCCTGTCCCCTGGAGGTCGGCTATTGGAGGATGCCTCTGTCACAGGCCACCAGTCAGCTTGGGAGCCTGTCCCCTGGAGGTCGGCTATTGGAGGATGCCTTTGTCACGGGCCACCAGTCAGCTTGGGCGCCTATCCCCTGGAGGTCGGCTATTGGAGGATGCCTCCGTCACGGGCCACCAATGTAACAGCTCACTCAGCATCGCCCTCACACATCTTCTAGAGATGTGAGTCTTCCTTCCTGTCCTTTCCCACCCCTCTCGGAGACTCCCATCTACCCCCTGTCCAGTCAGAACTGAGAGTTTGCCTTTGTATCAGTAGCTCTCCTGTGTTGTTACGTTATAGAGCTCTTTTGTCATTTAATAAACAAGTTACTTAATCAAATACCATTCCATCCCTTCATGTGATGTCAGTACTTTCATTTTTAAGAGCTAGTAATTATTATCTTCCCAGAGGACACTTTCCCTGCCCATGGGTTTTAAGCTTGAAGCAACCTCCCCCACCCCCCCCGCCCCACCCCCCCAAAACCAATAAAGCAATACGAAGCTTTAATGCCTGCTTCTTAAGACACAGATCAGTCTAGGGGCTAATGGCTTATTGGGTGACACCATGTTGACTGAATTGACTAAATATTGGCTAAATCTATGAAGACTCAGGCAGTAGCTCCCTAGCAAGTCCTGAAGGGACAGAAAGATAACTGCAGCATAGTAACGTCTGCAGTATCTGACTGACACCAATTCCCCATTTTGTTCACCTAATAGTAAGTATAATAGATATGAAATACATAAAAGCAATAATCAAAAATGGTTCAAGTAAGTAAGTATGTGTTTTAAAAGCCTTTGGATTGGGGAGAAAAAAGAGGAAAAGGGGTAGGGAGGAAGAATAACAGAAGAAGGGGGGTGGGGTGGGGGGAGAAGAGGAAAGGGCGGAAAGACTGAGATACAAAGACTCCATGCTTTCTTATTCAGAAAACTAAACTTGGAGCCTGGGAATTCTTTCCGAACAGAGAATGTGTTTTCCATCATCAGCTTGATCTGATTTTATTTGGTGCCATGCAAACCAAACACTGAACTCTGCAATGGCCTCTAAAAACCACCCAGCTGCTGACTCACCTTTCTACTTCATCATGCTGGCAAGGTTTAATAATGTAATATTGTTCTCACGAATCACGAGCTTCGTGAGCAATCTGCACAGATAGCGAAGCTTTAAAAGTGAAGTTTATCTTTGCTACAGTAGGTTCAGGGAATCCAAGGTGCTAAGTAACTCTAAGGTTGAGGGATAGAGACGGTGGATAGCCAGGATGGGGACATTCTTTATCCCTCACACCTCATAAGGGTTGCCTGCATAGAGAATCTCACAAATATTTGCTGGATATGAGTATTCAAAAGCTTTCAGAATCTTTTAGAATGTATGCATACTGATTTTTGAATAAGCAAAAATCATGGACTGAAAGAAAACTTTATTTTATTTTTTTTAATCTTTCACTATTTCTTTCCATTTGTTTCAGGTTAGTTCTTCCCTGAAAGATATTTAGGGCAAAATCCATGTTTTTATTGATTACTTTTATTTGTTTGCTTATTTTGTTCTGGGGTAGAAGCCAGGGTCCTTCACATGCTAAACATGTGCTGCAGCAGCGAGCTACCCACCAGCCCTCTCATGACATTCAGAGTGTATGAAGACGGACAGTGATTACACTCTGCTGTGACTTATCGTGCATTAGAGTTAACTTCCCTGAGTTCTGAACTCCAACTGTTAGAGATGGGGGAATTCTCTCTCCTCCTTTACACTTCTACTCTTACTCCTGGTCCCGCCAACCTCAGTTTCCATCTCCTCTGGGTCTCTGGGAGTGTGGTGCTAGGACAGAGCATCTGGGTGAGAAGGGCTTCCAGAGAAGCCAAAACCCAGAAGTCACCATGCCCTTCTGCCTGTGGTAGCTCAGCATGGCTGGCTGCTGGCTGCAAAACATCTTCTTCAGCTGCTGCAACGTGGAGGTTCACATTCCCTTTCCTGGTTCCGTGACTCCAAGAAGCTCCGTCCCTGGAATCTCTGTCATCTGGGCTCCACTGGAAACAGTCATTTCCTCTGCTCTAGTACACGTATTTACCTAGACTGTCCCAGGATCAGCACTCTCAGAGCAGCTTGCTTCTTAGGCTTTCTACAGTGAGCCAGGTCTCAGCTCTCTGTGTCCCCCAAATGCAGAGAACACTTACTTAAACCCTCCAAGGAATCCAGCTCATCCCCTTTTATTGAAGGGAAAAAGCAGGCATGTTCCACGTTTCCCTTTCTAAGGAGGGTGAGGTTTAGAGAGTAGCATGCTTGTGTCTCCAAAATTCTACGGATGGTGGTGAGCCACAGACCAGGCTGTGTGCAAGTCTGTGTGTCTGCAACCCCGCTTCATCATCTCACTCATCACACTGAAATCCACACCGATTTCAATGCTTTGGGTATTCACTCCAAATTGAAGCTAAAGTAGTTCCAGTTTATTTTACTTTAGTGTGTGTGAGACTGTGCGTGCATGTGTGTGTGTGAGTGTGTGTGTGTATGTGTATGGGTGTGTGAGTGTGTGTGTATGTGAGTGTGTGTGTATGTGTGTGTGTGTGTGTGTGTATGTGTGTACTGGGGATCAAATCTAGAATCCTATGCACGATAGGCAAGTACTCAGCTACTGAGTTACCACTCTCAGCCCAAAACAGTTCTATTTAACGAGTGTGGAGAAGAACCCTTGGCCATATTGAAAGCTGGGAAACACGAACTTCCAAAGCAGAGTCAAGTGAGTTCTCATCAACCCTCATACTTTACACTGTCCATGTTGCTAAGTGGCAAGCTGACCCTACACTGAGCTAGACCTCCCTCCGTGTAGTTTAAAGGGCTCCCTCAGTCATTTTAGGATTCTAAGCTCTCCTGCCTCCTGTCTCATATCTTATAAATCTCCTGGAGATACTGAAGGATCAAAATTAGTCATATGCAAATTAGACTGGCTCTCTTCCCTCTCTAATTTAGCTCTTCCATTCTCTTCCTGAATTTGTACCAAACCATGGACTTCACACAGTAGAGTTAGGGAACTACTCTGAAGCACTGACTCCATGGCATTTTAGGAATTGCTTTTGTGTTTTGTCTCTGAACCCAGAGATCCTGGCCTGCTCCATTAGCTGGGACTACTGCAGTCATCAGTTTAGAGGACACAAGTGCCACAGCACAGTGGCTGGGAACAAAGACTTTGGCTCACTCTGTCTCAAAACCACAGGCCCTGGCACAGACTAAAAAGTTAGAAGATGGTTGTTAAGTAGACAACAGCCCCAAAGAGTCCTGCAGGCTGCAAAGCCAGGACATGGTGGTGGGAAGGGACCAGAAGATCAAAAGGAGGGCATGGAAATGGGGACATCCTTAAATAGGCTGGCATGTTTCCATCAGGTACACCAAGATAACAATTCAGAGAGAGCCAGGCTTTGACTGTCTGGCTGTGGTGACAATGGGTGAACATGACAATGACTTAGGGAAATAAGCACTTAAATGGATGTCTTGGGGCTGGGAGACAGGTGACAGTTTCTATGACATAATAGCAAAGCATAGACAGCTCAAGGTATTGAGAGTGGTCCTTGACACCTGGACTGATAGTGAGAAACTTGGGTACTGAACAATATTCCTTTGTGTGTGTGTGTGTGTGTGTGTGTGAGAGAGAGAGAGAGAGAGAGAGAGAGAGACAGAGAGAGAGACAGAGAGACACACACACAGAGACAGAGAGAGACAGAGATAGAGAGAGACAGAGAGACAGAGACAGACTTGGATCATCTAGGGTTTAGGACTCGTCACAAAGGCCAGACATGGGACCTTTTCTGTGGCATCCCTCCTAGTTGGTGCTGCACTTAGACACCAAATGAATCCTCAAAAATAGACCTGCAGGTACTTGACAATTTGTTCAGTCATTCATCTGCCCGTGAGGTTGTTTTCAGCCTTGGATATCATGGAGAATGTTGGTAGGAGCATTCATGGACCCATTCCAAATGCCTTCTTTAATGCTTTGGGGGAGCAGAGAGTAATTTTAAAAAACTATTCTAGAGAAGAAATCTGTAAAACGTCTAGAATCATAAAATAATTAAATTCACCCATTTCAAGGATCCATGAAGGAGGCTGGTGTAGGAGTTGGAGCTGCGGTTACAAGAGCTTTCCTTGCACAAGCTGTGTCAGAGTAACGGCAGGTGGCTTTCTTGACTCTCCGGGTTTAAGGACTCCACAAAAGCACTTAGCACACTTTAAACTTGCCACTAAAATGTTGAATAGCAATTACAACTTAATTTCTCAACTCTGAATAAGAGGAGACAAGTGAACATTAATTCATTCTCAGGATTTTTATGTTACAGTTTCTCTACACATCAGTAAATTTTGATTATGGTGATGTACAGCTCTGAGGAATAGTATGCCTTATGAGATACGTTTTTCCTATGTTTTATCAAACACCTACAAATAAATGATATTTTAACCCATGAGTCCTAGGAATAGTCCACTGTTTAAAGAATGGCTACAGAAACACTGGGTAATGTTTTACTTATTTATTTAAAATATAAATTATTTATTATTTACTCCCTGTTACTATTCTAATAGTCTCCAAATTTACCCATCTCACTAACTGAAGGATTGAAGCTTTGCTGACTTAAACTCCTTAAGTGTGAACAAATGAACTCACTTTTTCATAAGTTTTTCCAGTTTGGTCCTTTATACTGTCATGTTGGTTTCCAGTATTTTGCTAATATTTGGTTATTTTGAGTAAAATTAAAGAAAAAATAGCATTATTTGGAACTGGCATAGGATATAAAAATATCCTAAGATATTTTGTGACAAGGGCCGGGAGACCCTTAAACCCTCACTGACAAGACCCCAGGCTCTCTCTCTGCTTCATATCATAGCCACCTTTTTGCTCTGTTTCAGTGAAGATCGGTTCCCACCTCTCCTCTGTCAGAGTCTTCGTGCCTCCCCCTCATCTCTACCCTCTCTGAAGCACCCGAGCTACAATTAAAACATGAGGACTGTTGTCAGACAGCTGTCTAGCACAATGGAGCACGGAGCCAGCAAGAAACTGCTGTGTCAGGTGAGCAGAAACCTGAACGTGCTGGAAAAACAGAACAATCTGGGTTTCCACCCAGCTCATGCCTTTGCTGCTTCCTGACAGCTCTGCCTATGAAAGCATGGTGTCTTGCTCTGAGGCTCCAATGCCCACGGTAAACAGGAGAAATGAAGCAGGGCATGTGCCGTAGGACAGATACCACCTCGGGTCACTTGTACCATTTGTGCTATCTAGGATAGACACAGATCCTTCACCCAGAGAGGCCACCGAGAAGAAGGTATATATATATATATGCCGACTTGGCCTGGCAGAGTCTTGGAGAGGGTCTGCCAATGGAAAGTCACGGCACCCTTCAAGGAAACCCACAGGAAGCTCATTAACCAACCTGCTGGAGTCATGCCTCCTGGGACTGCTAAATGGGTTGGAATCAACTTCTCTCTTTTTGTCCTTACCTTTTAATGGTATACATACAAGCTATTTAGCAGAAATGGCCTTAAAAGAAAGAAGCTAGGAAAAAGAAACCCAGCCCTGTGGCAGATCAACACCTTCAGGCAGAAGGCAGCAGAGGCTGTTAGGCAAATGCTCACTTAGAGACCCCCTTCTGCTCCTATGGACTGTCTATATCTCTGGGGGGGTTGGGTTGTTTGGTTGGTTTTTGTTTTCTAATTCTATAGCATTCATAAAATGCAAGTCTTTCCCTCAGCTTCCTTGGGAGCCCCTAGAAATCTAACATTTCAGTGTCTGTTTAATAACAAGTACCTGAGAAGGCAGAGCCACCCATGAGCAGACCTTGCCCCTTTTGCCTTCATCTCATCTTAGGCTTCTCAGCTCCAGCCTGGAGTATTTCTAGCCTGTTGTGCTCATGCCCAGCTCAGCTGCCAAGATCATGCCAACGTTCTCTCTTTGGGACCCGCAGCCCAAAGTCTCAGACATTAGTGAGCCTCCGTCAGGACCCTGCTGACTCCAGGCTCTTTGCCAGTTTACCTAATCCCTTCTGCTGGCAAGAGCTGCTAAGCTACCAAGGCCAGGGCTGCATTAGCAAGCAATTTGTTTACAGGGTCTTGCATTTTCAAGCCTCTGAAAAAGCATTTTCTTGGTCTTACTGATAAATGTGGGTAAGTAGATTCAACAGCCAAACATCACTGAAATACAACTATTTTAGTAGGTAAAAATGGTGGTAGAAAAATCTTTAATAGCCATAAATGCATTGACTTCCAATTTTTTTGTTTGCTCTGGTTCTGGAGATAAAATCTAGGGCTTCACATATACAAAAAACAAGTCATCCACTGAGCAACACCCCTGCCCTGGCTCAGGCTTTAGCTGTCTTTCTTGACTACTGAGTTCTACAGCCAAGAACTGGCCTGACATAAACACAATCCTAGATTCCTGGATTAGGACTGCAGGAAAGCTGAGATTCCCCTGCAGCTCTGTGTTGCAGTGTAATGTGGTGGGAGGTAAGCTGTGGAAAACCAGCACAAGGAAAGGCTGAAAATTGTAACTGTGACTTTTGAACTACTATTTTGTAAGAGATAGGGATGAACAGCCAGGCCAATAGTGAGAAGGAGAAAACTTGAGACAGCGAAAACAGCAAGTGCAAAGGGCCTGGAGTATTTCTGACATGATTGACCAATTGCTAATAATGGTTGCCCAGGAAATCTGGAACACGGAGAAGGAAGGAACAAGGAAGAAGATGTAAGACCAAGATGCAGCAGAGGCAGGAGGACAATCAGTACAGTGTGGTTGTGGAAGAACCACCTGTACAGGAGGAGGGTGTGGCTGTGATTAGCAAATGAGGGTGGGCAAGGGAAGGTCTGAGCACGATTCCTCCCAGGCGCAGCAGAGGAGGGAGGGTGTGGCTTGTGGGAGGTGTAGATGAGATGACTGGGCTAACCAGAATGAATACAAGGAAAAATGGGGGTGGAAAGACCGCAGAGACATGCGGTCACCACTGGAAGAGGGACTACTGTCCAGAAAGACTGTCTAGTTTGGTTGGGTTTTCTCTAAACAAAACGTTTTTCCAAATGAGAGAAACAACAGTCTGCCTGTCTGCTGGAAACTCATCGATGTGACAGAGAAGGAGCAGCCGGCAGAGAGAAGAGGACAGTAGACCAACATTGGGGTTGAGTAAGGGTCCGCAAGGATAGTTGCCGCTTCTGGAAGAGGCAGGTAGGGTAGAGCATCCACCCCTGAGATCCGGAACTGCAGAGTGCTGGAAACTTAGAGACCCTCTTCCCACAGACCTGTCTTCTCCACAGATGAACACAAGTGGGATAAAGGACATGCCAGTCGCCCTGAGAGAGCAAGCACTGTGACACGATCCAGCTGGCTCTTGTTTGTGGGTTCAGTACAGATCAAAGGGAGGCAAAGCATGACAATCACATCTGGTAAAGAAGTCACGGCCATCTAGGACAGATATGGCTCATTCTTTTGAGAATGGCAGCAATGGAAATGGGGAAATGATCAGATTCTAGATATATTCTAAATACAAATGAGTGTGAAATCATCGCTGAGCTATACAGAGTATTGTTTTCTTTTTCTCCAAAGCCAGTACAACCAAAGACATTCTTCCAGCCTTGAATACCAAATTAATAACATTTTAGTTGCTTTTACTGATGATGATCCAGTTTTTTAACTAGTGAAGATTATTTCAGAATGGTGGCAGTATTAATAAGTGATGCCAGAGAACACATAAAACTCTGCTGGCACTGTGAAACAATATCAAAATGGAAGCTGTAGTTAAAGGCAAAGTGTCTGAGTCTGTTCCAATAAGCCAATTGGCAGGATGGAATCAATAAATCACAAAATGAGTGCGGAAAAAGACTTGGAGCTTTCCAAGATTGAAGAAGGGATAGTAAAATATTAACTTGATGTCTTTTAAGCTCTCTTTTCTCAATATTTATTAGTGTTTGCCCTCCCTTGAAATGAGACTACCGTTATTAGCTCTTCTGATAGACAGACGGAAGAGTTCTTCCTGGTAGCCCCTTTCAGCCTTCCATTCTAGCCCATCTCCTGTATCTTTGTGACTCTCCCAACCTGCAGAATCTCTGTCTGCCAAGGACAAGGAGGGACCCTTCCTTCTCTTCTTGTCCTCCAGTCCTCCAGGATTACCCTTAGTCCTACTGCACCCTGCCTTCTGGAGATCCTCCTCCCAGGCCACCTCCTTCCTCTTAGGACTCCACCTCCTGATACAGACGCAGGGGATCCCTAGTTCTTCCAACCTGCTCCTCTCAGCCTTTGCTTCTTGCCCATCCCTATTCCTTTGTGACTCCCTGAAGATCTACAAAACAGCTCTTTTCCAGGGACCCCACAGACACTACCCTTGGCCGGCAACAGACGGGCAACAGCAAGGAAAGAAAGTTATTCCCACCAAACAGAGATGAGATCAGATATCCATTCCAAGAAACATGTCAGACATCATAATTCCAGAAGTTTAGTTCCCATTGCAAAGTCACAGACATGACACCATGCCTCCTCCAGAAGCCAGCAACACTAACCCTACATTATTAGTTCCCAAGTAACTCACCTGCATTACACACACACACACACACACACACACACACACACACACACACACACGAAGCCTAGTGTCTCCAAACACTCTGGACTCTCTAGGTATTTTGTTGTTGCTGCTCTTGTTCTCCAGTGTGAGACTCTTAGCCTGAATCTTACAGTAACTCCTCTCCTCTCAGTGTCAAAACCACGCAATACTGATCATTTGCAGCCCAGAGAAGAATCAAGGTGTTGCTGGTCCCCTCAGCTTCCACCCAAGACTCTGTGCAGATGCTCACATAGATGAAGTGCAAATATACAGATTTGTATGCCAGAGGAAAACTGCCTCTGTTGGATCTCCACCATCCACCTTATTTGAGACAGGTTCTCTTAGCTGCTGCCTATGCCAGGCTAGCTGACCTGAGAACTTCCGGGAATTCTGCTGTCTCCACCTCTCATCTTGCCATAGAAGCTGGGTTCCTGACATAGGCAACTCCATCCAGCTTTTTGTGGGGGGTCCTGAGGATTTGAACTCAGGTCCTCATGCTTTTTTGTCAAGAACTTTATCCATTGAGTCATCTCTCCAACCATCCCTTGTAGATTCTTAAGAACTCTTTAAATACCAAAATTTTAATTGTGGTACAAACAAAATACATCAGAAGTCCAGTCCCTCAATTCAAATTCATAGCTGTCAGTGATACCTGCAAAACTTCCCAAGGAGCAGAAGGCAGAAATCTGCTTCTTCTCTTGCCCTATATTAGGTTGTTTCAAAAACATTACCTGACAGCTTTTGCTGCCTAAACATTTTCTTTGCTGTACTTACGGCATTGGGGGCATTGGCGGTAGTTTGAACAGGTTTGGTGTCATAGAGTCATCTGTTTGAATGCTAGTCCCCTACGCACTATTAGGAGGCATTATTGTTGGAGTAGGTGTGTACCTGTTGAAGGAAGTTTGTCACTGTGGAAGCTGGCTTTGAGGTCTCAAATATAAGCTCAAGCTAAGCCCAGTGTGGAATCAAGAGGAAGAATCCACTTTCTTCAGGAATAAGTCCCTGATATGTTATCCACACCCAAGTGATCTGCCCTAAACATATGAACAACACTAAAGGAACTCAACAGGCTATATTTACACACACACACACACACACACACACACACACACACACACTCACACAAATCTGCATCAGTAATTAAAGGAAAAGAGGTCATGAATTTAAGGAGCTAAGGGCACAAGAGGAATTGGAAGCAGGAAAGGGGCAGAGATGTCCAATTAGACAGCTGTTGGTTACTGCCAAGATGTGTCATTCCATCCTTGGATATATCATTGTGGTTCGTCACACTTGGGTAGGACTATTGGTTGATACCTTCCCTTAGAAGCTTGCATAGCAAGTACTATGAAAGCCTATCCTCAGGATGCAGGCTTTTAGGTCAAATCCAGCTTGGATCTTGAGTCTTATGTCTGAAATTCATGGTGTCTTCGGCACTAGGGAATTACCTTCAACCACAGGGAGGTAACCAAGGGCAACAATAGCCAAAATTTGGGGGAAATCTTTAGGACTCCCCTGACCAACAACTCAAAGAGGGTGCTTCCTCATGCCTGGTACTGCTTGTTTGTATGTGTGCCTGTTTATTTGAATTGTATTCTAAATAGTTATCATGATAACCACAGGTTAAGTGTTGTTCTGAACGCTCATCAAAGAAACTTCCCTTTGCAGCAAATAAAGACCATCACAGAAAACCACAACTGGTCAAAATGCAGAGAACAAACTGATCACAGGATTTTAAGATCCAAAGGACTAGGACATCCGTTGTGAGGTGATGTCCTCTAGAAATGCCAGGGAACCTTTACCCATGCAACCTCAACAATATGTCTGCTTAAACAAGACCCAGACATGTATATTCACAGACATGCTAACATGGAAGGGGGAAGTTTCATAGACCTATTCCTAGACAAAGGACTACAGACATCTAAGGACTGCAGAGAGCTGGAGAAATGGTCTTTCCCAGGGATGAGCCTTTAATTGATTATCCAGTGCCAAGTGGTTAGCTCTGAAATCATAAACATACAAGCAACATTAAACTAAGCCATTTGAATGTATATATTCTGCATACATATGGAACAATAACAAAATGAGGTCAAGAATTTGAGAGGGGGAAGGGGGTGGGACACATGGGAGGGTTTGGAAGGAGGAAAAGAAAGGGGAATGATGTAATTATAATTTAATTTAAAAAATAAATTAAAATTTTGAATTAAAAAATTTGTCAAATAGAGATGTAGAGATATACTTATAATAGGACTTTGAAATCAAATTAATATGAACAACCTAACCATCTTTTAATAAGAAGGAAGCATATTCTTATATATATGGCTATGAGAGAAAAAAAAAAGAATTTTTTTCTGGTCCTTTCTCATCATCATTATTTGTTTTAACTTGTCCAGAAATATCATCTTAACACTCTCTCAATGTGGAAATCTGTCAGCATAATTTGCTAAACATGGTTTATAGGGGCAAACAAGTCTCCAATAAGACTGTCTGGCCAAATGCACCCCTATTTCATTTGACCTTGCTGGCTTTCTAGACATGTGGCTATACTTGAGTCTAAGCCAGAATGTGCCCACTGATGGCCTTCTTCCATGGATCTGTGACAATCTTCTCAGCAGCCAGGCTCTCTGTCATCTCAGACAGGAAGTGGAAAGGAATGGAGGGGCAGCAGGGACTCGAACCCCAGAGAACAGAAGCCTCTGCTGGGCTGCACCCTGAGGCTGGTTTCCTATGTACAAAAATCAGGGTGAGTGTCTCGTCCAGATGTAGCCAGAGTGTCTACGAGAACTGAGGGAGAGGGACCCCCAGGGGTTAGTTGATACCCCTAGGAAGAGAATCCAAATCCAGCATATACTTGGTCAAATATAGGACTTTGTGAATAAAATAACTTAAGAAATTACCAGGTAATTCCAGGGACCAGGCCCAACAGAAGGCCAAAGCACACTACAAAGATTCCTTTCATGTATGATATCCCCAAGGAACTAACTTCCGATACCTTGAACTTCAAACAAGGTGCTTGAAAAGTATGACAAAGAAAAAAAAAGACTAATGAGAGGTAAATTAAATGTGTGCCCCACCTGTAAGTAATCTCTTATCACAAACTCATTGACTTGTACTTCAATGGTTGAATTCCCTGATAGCCTAGACTGTGAATAACAACTGAGGGAGGGAAACCCCACCCCCACTTAGCTTCCTGTTCCTGCTAACACTGAGAACCTAGCCACCAGGTAAGCACATACAGAGCTTTGCAAAGCAAAACACCGCTGAATCTATAGACAAGGCCCAACACAAACTGGCTTTCATCTTTTGTGCTATTTATTTGCATAAAGAAATCATGGGGCCCGCAAGTCAGACTCCAGTGTTCCAAGGAAGTATTTTCTCTCTCTGCCTTCACCCTCTGTTCAATTCTAGAATTTGCCCTTATTTAATTTTGGCCCATTTTCCATGCTGAGCAGAGGGCGAAAGCTTGAGTGAGCTCCCCCCTGCTGGCACACTCCTGCCAGCTTGCAGCCCTGCTGGCCTCTGTGACTCTGCCAGCACCCCTCTCTCTGAGACATCTGTTGCCTTGCTTAAACAGAGAAGCCTCTAAGCATGTGACTGGTCCACGCAGAATTGGAGAGCATCACTTCCAACAAGAGGCTTATGTCCACCTTGCCTCTCCCCTGTCATTTCCTCCTCTAGCCTAGGCCTCAACAAGTGGCCAAGCCTCACACAAGCTGTCAGGGACAGATGCTATGTGAAAAGAGGAAAATTAGACTCAAAGATGCCACAGCTTTTTTAATTAAGTCCAACCTAAAAGCTAAATAGCAGGGCATGAAATGAGTACTTATTGTGGAACAGAAAGAAAAGAAAGAAGGTAGGTAAGGGAGGGAGGGAGAGAGGGAGGGAGAGAGGGAAGGAGGGAGGGAGGGAGAGAGAGAGAGACAGAGAGAGAAAGAGGCAGGCACACAGGCACACACACAAGGTTTTTTAAAACGAAGGCTCTGGGTCAGATTAGCCACAATGCACTGCCTTCGCCAGAGGTCTTTTCAGCCTTTCGGGTGCCTTTGCTGGGGCCTTGGACCTACATTCTGTACTAGTACATGGCTTTCTTGTTTGCTTATGTGATTTTTTCCCCTCTATCCCCACATTTTCTTTTGTCCTAAAAACCCAGATGGTTCTCTCTGCACCTTCACACCAGTCACAGCGAGCCTGGCCTTCTGAGCCCTGAGCAGTAGCGAAGTCAGATTTACTTCTCTGACTTGACAGTACCCAGAGAGGAACCCCACCACAGTGGGGTTGCAGGATGAAGTGTGTCCACACGTAACCAAATGCTCACTCTCACCTACTCATCTCTTGCATCCTCTGTCCTTTTCACCTCCTTCCTCTCTTCCTCCCTCCCTCACTTCCTCAGCAAATCCACGTAATGGCTGCTCTACACCAGGCCTGGCTAGGAAAAGCAGGAATCACCACACCACTGTGGCTTCCTCCTCCCTGCTCCCTGGGTCTTTCCACTCATTTCCTTGTCTCCATTTTCTGCAGTTTACTTTGTATCACCTGCTCAGGGTTCCCTGTCATTCCTCTCTGGGTACTATCAATTCAGATAGGTAAATCTGACTTTGATACTGGTCAGGGCTCAGAAGGTCAAGCTGGTTGTGACTGGTATGAAGGTGCAGAGAGAACCATCTGGGGTTTTAAGACAAAAGAAAATGTGGGGCAACAAAAAGGACAAAGGTAAAACCTTCACGAAAAGAGTACGGAGTACGATACAATGTGCTTGTTTGTTTTTGAGACAGGTTTCTCTGTATAGTCCTGGCTGTCCTGGAACTTGCTCTGTAGACCAGGCTGACTTCAAAATCACAGAGATCTGTCTGCCTCTGCCTCCTTGGTGCTGGAATTAAAGGAATGTGCCACCATGCCTGGCACCAAAAGATAAATTTTAAGATTGCCACAAAATGCAGGTGCAGCAAGCCAAAAGTTAAATTTTTCTGTTTCCTCGCCCAACGATTTCAACCATAGAACACATGTAATGTGTTCAAGAAAGCTTTTAAGGACTCAAACCCAATTAAGAGGAAAACTCAGATGTCATCCTGCCTGGTGTAGAGATCAGAGAGACAGGGAGCTGCCTATTGCTGACCAAGTCCTGTAGACCAGACCATTGGCAGCACTCCCCATGACCTGTGCTTCAGTTTGTGCCTCCGGATTCCTATCTTGATCCTGCCCCGACTTCCCTGGATGACGGACTACATACACACTGTAAGATGAAATAAACCTTTTCCTCCTCAAGTCGATTTTTATCACGACAATAGAAAGCAAACTAGGACAATGGGAATCGTTGGGTTAAGTAACAAAAATTCACAACCTCTACTACCCAGTGCTAAAGAGAATTTATTGCTCTTTGGACTGAAAAACAAAAACAAAAACAAACAAACAAACAAAAAACCCCGAGAGGTAGATGGGCCTCATCTTAGGAATGACTTGACATGTGATCCAAGTGAAGACCAACACATGTGTGGCATCCAACCAACGTTACATCCTGATGTCTGCATTTTCCATGATCCACCCTACGGTTCCATGAACAGGTAAATAATGAGTCCCATTTCCAGGTGAGAAACCTGGGGCTCTGAGACACACTTGTCCAAGAAGGATACTTCAAAACATGGCAGAAGAATCCAAACCCAATCTGTCCGGCTCCCAAGATGAAACCAAGCTCACTTCTCCACAAGTTCCTCCCTGATCTCACAAGTTTCTCTTTTATTGTCAGACCTAACCCACATATCTCAGAGCAGAACACAGAGGGTGCTCCAGCAGGAGCAAATGATCTCAAAGTCCACAAGAACAGGGCAGCCTGTCCTAATGGAAGAAAGCCTGTCCTAATTATCAGAGACTGAGACCTGGTTCTCAATGATGTGAGCATCAGGTGGACACTGCACCTCAAGGTTGAATAGTACAGCACTTACGGGGCTTCCTTTGAAATTATCTGATAGAAGCTTAATTTTCAGGTCATTGAAATGTACCCCCGAATCCTGGCCACAGGAACATTTAATCCCCGGTTAGTGGCATTGCTTGGGGAGGTCTGGAAAGTGCAGGACATATATCACACTGGTGGTTTGTGGTGCAGGCACTCTGCTTCCTAACCCTGCAGCCACGCCCACTGCCTCCAGCCTTGCTATCTTGGCCTTTACGGACTCTACCACACAGGGACCGTAAGCTGAAATAAACTTTCTCTTCCGTAAGTTGCCTTGGTTATGGAGTTTTATCACAGCCATGGGAAAGCAGTTAATACAGTAATATAAGTGTCCTAGAAGCCCAGTGGAGGTTTTTACTTCTGCGTACTGAGTGTGAATAAAGAAGCAGGTATTAAAAAATGAAGTAATCCGGACTGTTAGATTTAGCCATTATTGTGGACTGTCCTTAAGCACACTATTGTATGCTTTGCTATCTCTCTGTACAATTGTAGAATCTCCACTTTGGAATGGGTTTGGGAACTCTGCTGGCTCTAGGTCCCCTGTGAGTGGAGGCTGTCCCAGGAGTGGTCACTAATAATTGCTCCACTTTGCAAGGAAGGCTTTACTTCTTGGTTCCTCTGCTAATCATGGGTCCTGCTAGTAGAAAACTGGACAGAGAAGAAGCACATGGTTGCTGCCAGAGGGCGACACGTCTCCTTTATCTCCCTCCCTGCCCTGTACATATGCACACCTCATCTTTGGGACCTCCATACTTCTTCCTGCATCTAGTCTTGATTGTATTACTAGACTCGGACTCTTCCTCCTGAGCCATCTAAGACAAACTTCCCCCTAGAATAAAAATAAGCTCTGCTTTGTCTTTTAGGTATCTCATTCTTATCAATACACATTATTCTTATCAATATATAGTATTCTTACAATATACAATACTCTTATCAATATATATTACTAGGTTCCATGGTCTTTATGTTTTCCTGTGAGAGTGAGTCTGAATGCCAAAAAGAAAAAGAAATAGGAGCACATATTGGTTCCCTAAGGAGAGGAAGCATAAAGCACATCAGGGTGTTCTCCTGGGGAAGGATGCTGCAATATGCTTAAAGAGTGGCTAATATACTTCCTGTCTGGACAGGAAACACTCACAACTTTTACCTGGACACCAGGAAATAGATTGTGACAGCCTCATGGTACCTTTGTAAGCTGGATAATCACCATTAGGAGATATTTAAACAAAGGATCAAACACTGACACTTGGTCATCATTATAGTGCCAGAGGTCTCTGAGATTGGCCCTGTCCAAACTCAAAGTCCTCTCAACCAGACTGAGAGGTAATTGAGTCTGATGAGGCTAGCTGCACCATACTTAGAAAATAGAGAGCTGAGATGCTGAGAAGATGAGCAATCTTGTTGGGTGACATCAACAGTGTCATACACAGTAGAATCCTGCTCCCTGATGAGACATACAGGGATGGGTATTGAGCCTTCGTTCAGGTTAAAATACACACAGAGCACACGACTGTGGAGACATATAGGTGAGAAAGGAGTTCTGCTTGCCTCAGCGAGTGGTATGAGTCAGCAGTGCATTATGGTTGCCAAAACATGAATGTGGTCTCAGCCAACATTAATGGAATGCAATATTTAGACAGTGGCTCATGCTGGGTTTGTACCTCATGTGAAGCAGACCACACCAGACGCTCACCCTAAGTTCCTGACCTCGTTCTAAGAGACACACCGGAAAACTGAAGTGTGGTAGGGAAGAAAGGACTAGAACGTCCCGTGAGGGCCTGAAGATACTTAGTTTGGAAGATAGAAGGCTTCTGTGGAACAAGAGGCCATATATATTGACATAAGAAATTGTCCTGCAAAAGAAGCTCTGCTCGTTCTATGAATCACCTATGGCTGAACCTAGCTCAACAGCAGGCATTACAGGTAAGCAGATTTTAATGAAAGGAAAGAACATCCAAAGAAATGACCTGTGGATGGGAGAAAAGAGTGAGGGAGTTATTCAAACAGAGCCCGGCATGCTGTAGAGAGACGAGTAGAGACCAGATGAGTTGGATCTGATCAGTAGTCTGAAAAGTGTATTCCTCTGGGGTACCTTGAGGAGAAGGGACGAGGAGTAGGGGCAAGGAGTAGCTGCAGCTAGAAAATGGAAGTAAATGTCGCTCAACTAGGAGGAGGACACCATAGAGCACCCTTGGGTGCTCATCCTGCAGAGCAGTTGTGAAGGGGAGCTATTGTGCCAGACTTACTCACCTTGTACCTCTCTGCTTTCTATTGCAGTTCCCCAATCTGTTCCCACAATGAACTTTTCTCACAAAGGAAAGGTTGTATGCAGCCACTGGACTGGATGGTTCCCATTTGACTCTGATGTTCCAGGATTTAGTGATGTTGAGATGACCTCTGTGGTAAGGGGGGTTATCTTGCAGCCAGAATCCCAGGGGCTGTGCTTTGTGCATGTTCATTTTCTGCTGCCACATACTAAATTAATGCAAATCTGATGGCTTAAATCAGCAATCACTTTCCAATTCACAGTGTCTGTAGACCAAGAGTACAGGTAGAGTTGAGCTGGGTACCTACCCTGGTCTGGAAGGCTGAAATCAAGTTGTAACTGTGTTGTGGATCCCAGCGGAGCTAAGACTCCTCTTCCAGAGGTCCCCTGGCTGCTGGCAGAGTTCATTGCCCATGGCTGATGACCAAAGGCTCATCTCCCTGCTTCCTATTGACCAGGACCTACCCTTAGCTCCAAAGGGCCACTCTCGGGTCCTTGCCCATGTCCCTCTCTCACAGATGATCACAACATGGGTTTGCTGTTATTGTTGTTCAAAGAAGAGAAACATAAACATCTCCCAGCTTACATCTCTGTTTTAGGGGTGGCCTATATCCTCTGTTGAGGACACACACCTGATTTGGTCAGACCCCACCAAGACAGTTTCCCTTTGACTGGAAAATCAATGGAAACCTATAATCGTTAAGGAAAAAAAATCTTCGTAACATATAACATAGCCAGGAGAGTGAATACCAATCCAACTTACAGCCCTTTCCACACTGAGAGGGGATTCTATAAGGTGTGTACACAGGAGGCTGAAATAGTAAGAGTATCATAGATTTCCATTTATACTTCCCTTTTCTACTCAAGGCTTTTGCCCTTGGGTGAGCCATTCTGAAACTCTGCCACTTTGTCTATACATTAAGGATGATGCCCCCCAAGGGTGGTGTCCTAGCTGGTTTTGTGCGTCAACTTGACACAAGCTGGAGTTATCACAGAGAAAAGAGCCTCCCTTGAGGAAATGCCTCCATGAAATCCAACTGTAAGGCATTTTCTCAGTTAGTGATCAAGAGTGGGAGGGCCCATTGTGGGTGGTGCCATCCCTGGGCTGGTAGTCTTGGGTTCTATAAGAAAGCAAGCTGAGCAAGCCAGGGGAAGCAAGTCAGTAAGTAGCACCCCTCCATGGCCTCTGCATCAGCTCTTGCCTCCAACTTCCTGCTCTGTGTAAGTTCCAGTCCTGACTTCCTTTGGTGATGAACAGCAATGTGGAAGTGTAAGTTGAATAAACCCTTTTCTCCCCAACTTGGAGAGATGCTGCTTGGTCATGATGTTTTATGCAGGAATACAAGCTCTGACTAAGACAAGTGGCTCTAGATTTATATGAAATTGTACACAAAGCACTTGCAACTGTAACAAGTCCTTGTAGACAGACTGCCAGGTCTTGTGAGCAGGCACTCACAGCACCAGAAGAAATGGATGAATTCAATGGTATTTGCTCATCTCTAGGTCAACAAGCTCTAGACATGAGCAAGGAAAGTGGGCAAGTCCTCCAGGGAGAGGTGGCTTCTGTTTCCTTTCTGCTGGCCAGCAATCCTCTCTGTGGCCACTTCCACAGCTGGGTTTTAATCTTCTCTGGCACTTCAGGGGTCTACCACCCGCAGTCATCCTTCCTTGCTCTGTGGGGTCATTTTTCCTGTCTTTCTCTGTGGCTCCTCTTAGGAATCTCCATTTTATTTGTTTGTTTGCTTGCTTGCATTATTAGCCACCATCAGTAAGCTCAGCCCACAATGTTCCTTCAACCCCCGGTAACCCCCAGGCATCCAGTCCCAATTCTCACTCATGACGTGGTTATCTTGCTATTAGTACCCAAGATTCCTGGGTTCACAAAAAAATATGTTAGGGCCACATGTGAGATTTTTTCAGATTTCTAACATTATCAAATTTTGACCGATTTTTTCCATAAGGTAAAAATTTTGTACCAAGCAGAGAAATCAGAAAATAATGTTTTACTATTCTATAATTTAGGGTCCTTTTAATAGGGAAATTCCCCACAATAATCAAAACATTACTCATTTTACGATGATCTATTATTAAACACGGTTTCTAAGGATCTTCCTATCATGCAAAGCAATTCACCCCTAGGTTGCAATCCGGGTTTCACATGGAGAATATGATGAGTGGCCAGCAGAGGCAAAGGCAAGCCAATTGCTGCTGCCGAAGTTGATGAAAGTGGCCAACACTGTGGCAGGTCTTCCCATTATTTTAAAATGTCATGCATTTTCCCCTGTATATAATAGTACACGGTAGATGTTTTCTGAATTGATTTGAGGTGTCTCTGTAGCAGGCTGTTGGGAATAATAAAATAATAATAATAAAATAATAATAATAATAATAATAATAATAATAATAATAATAATAAAGGGATCCATTTACTCAGCTTTTGTTTCTGAGGCTGATACTAAATTCCAAGGTGAAAGAGTTTTCAAGTCAGGTATATGAGCACCAAGGAGCACAGTCCATGGAAGACTGCTTGTATGGACAAAGAGGCTGGCATGCATTATCACTTACATCTTCACTGCAAGGGGAAAAGCCAGTGAGGTCATCACTGCCATCCTGACCTGCTGTGCCATGCCACTGCCTCATCAGCATCTCCATTTCCTCATTGTTTATGGAGGAGGCTGACAGAGTCCTGGGGCTTCCCACCACCCAGGCTTCCTCACAGCTGCCGTAGCACTGCTTGCTAGTGCCAGTCCTCAAGCACAACACATGATGGTCCCAGGAGCCAACTACAAGGCCACAGTGTCAACCCAGAGGGCAAGTGTGCTTTAAGGGATTTTAAGACACAAATGTCCCTCGGTTGAAAGGTCGCTCCGTTGTCTAATCATGCAACTAATGCATATATCTTGCAGGTGAATGTTTCATAAAGCTATGTGAGACTTTTTTCCCAGAAGGGAATTATCATTTCTCACACTGTGGAGGACAGACAGAAGAAATGATATTTGTGGGAAGGAAGATGAAGACTCTTAGACATATAGATTCTCAGTTCAAATGGTGTCTTAAGCAGACTCTTTCCTGTGAGCCTCAAACCATGGGTGAGCATGCCAACGGGAGCACTACTTGGTAAAATCACTATGGAGACACTTTTGGCCATAATCATCAAAATTATAAACATGCATTCCCTCTGATGTGGCTACTCCACTTTCAGAGATTTATCCTAGAGATCCCTTACACGTGTGAGGAAAGACACAGCCTAGTTTATAAGAGCCAACAGTGGACAGGACCTAATGGCTATAATAAAGATGCCTTCGAATTTTGTCAAAAAAAAACAGAGGCAAAAAGAAATGTACAGAAGCAGTACCATTTCCAGCACGGCAAAAATGCAAGGGCACACAAGACGGTGTTGGAAGTAAGGACTGGGTACCGGACAGAATGGGAACGTGTCCAGACTCTGTTCGGTGATTTTGAACTTTGAAGTGTCTTCGCATAGCACTTATTCAAAAATATAGTTCTCAAAAGTATTGAACGTTGTCAGTGTTAAGCATTCAGTTAGTGTATCCATATTTATAGACCATAAGCCTTATGAATTCTGGGACATTTATACCTACCCCCCCTTTCCTTTTTAATTACAGAGGGGAAGCCAAGGCTGGGCAGTGTCTTACAGTCACCCAAGTCACAGTCAAAGGTTGTTGTCATGAACACCCTTGTTTCCTGGCTAATTGCTGAATGTTTGTCTTCATTGCTAAGCTACAGGCAACAGAGCAGGTGAAGTCTACACCTAGACTGTAGTGGGATGTCCTGCACCTAGGAAAATGTTTATTGAGTAAATTAGTCAAGGAGCCTATGAAATAATGCTCTGATTAGTAGGAGCAATGGCAAAGTTTCGAGGTCACTTAAAACATTGTGGCTCATGGAGCATGTCTCCTTTAGTCACTAGTAGGAATGGGGTGCCACACCCACACATACTTAATCCACCAGGAAGGTTCTCTGCTCAGTTGTCCCCTCCACTCCCTGATCCTTAAATGCTGGTGTTCCCCGTGTTTCTTACCCTCCTTCCCCCACCTCCTTCCTCCCCCTCAGCTCCCTTCCTTGGCCTTCTTGGTCCCTTTCCCCTTCTCATCTCTCTGTGTTAACCCATTCTCTTCCATAACTGAACTGTCCCCTGCCTGTCCCATCATCTCCAGCCACTTCTTTGGGTTTCCTGCTCCATGTTACCCACAGCCTAATGCTTAACTCCAACTGTATGTTCCTCACTCCTAAACTCAGTTACTCCGAAAGGGCCATTTCTTTTCCCACTAACCATCCTGTGTACTGTTTATCGTAAAGAACTCCTCCTTACCTTCCCTACCCCCCACACTCTGTCTCCTGGGTACAGTGATCCCCTCCTGCTTCCCTCCATCCTAGCTTCTGCTTCCTTAGTTGGGGCTCCTTATGCCTAACACTCCCAACAGGATGCTTTGCTTGCCTACTCCACTTCTACAGGCTACTGCCAACAGATCATCTTCCAGCTGCAGAGAGGAGCCTGGCTGCCTGGCTGCCTTCCCCCCATAGGAACCACCCTCCATCCCAACCCTTCAGGGCTCAGTGATTCAGAAACAGGAGAACACCACACTCTCCTGCAGATTCCTCAGCATCTCTCTAGAGTCCGCCCCTCTACACCGAAGCCACACACTCCAGCAGGCTGTTCCACTACCTTTCCTCCTATATTCAGGCTGGGGAGCACCAATCAATCAGGGTAGAACCTGTCTTGTTCTATGAAAAGCTTCCCTGAGACCTCAGTTTTCCTTCCAAGTTCATCTCATGCTTAAAACCACACTCCTGCCTCTGATCCAGCACCTCTGATTCCATTTTGTAGATGTTTGTCCGTACATTGTTCCTCTCCAGTGAGTCAGAACTAAGCCTGCAGCACTGATGTCCAGGGCAAATGAGAGTCTCAGGAAACATTTGTTGACCACATTTATTCCAATATCTCAAGAATAACCTACAAAGACTGTCATGCTGGGGCTGGCGAGATGGCTCAGTGGTTAACAGCACTGGCTGCTCTTCCAGAGGACTAGGTCCAATTCCAAGCACCCACATGGCAGCTCACAGCTGTCTGTAACTCCAGTTCCAGAGGACCTGACACCTTCACCCAGCCCTGCATGCAGGCAAAACACCAATGCACATAAAATAAAATTAAAATCATTAAAAAATAAAATGTATCTTTAAAAAAAAAAGACTATTATACATACAGACTGCCACCCTAAGTGATGGCTTTCTTTCACCTTGGGGTCCCTCTGTCCTACCATTAAAGAAAGCCAACATATAAGAAAGATAGTTACAGAATATGTTTCACTTTTTATATTTGAGGGGGCTGAAGCTTAATTTCAGTCACGGTGAACAATCCAGCATGGTTATTTTCTGGGTGTCCTTTTGACTTTGTAAATGATCTTAACCTACAGTTTCAGGAGCACTACATTAATATTCCACAAAAGATAATGGATACATGGAATCCCCTGGGTGAAATTGTTGTTATCATTCAAGATACAAACCTGAGGCAGGCAGGGAAGTTCAGCTGAAAAAGCAAGGAAGCAGCCTTGAGCAGGGCAGAGAGCCTCCCAGGGAGACTGACTCCAGAAAGGTCCAAGCAGGAAGGACAGCCAGAATTGAGCGTAGGGGTGGGGCTCGGGGTAGGGGGTGGGGCTCGGGGTAGGGGTGGGGCTCGGGGTAGGGGTGGGGCTCGGGGTAGGGGGTAGGAGAGTGGTTGCTCCTGAAGGGGCCATCCTCTTTATCAAACAGGTGGCAGCCTTGTGGTCCAGCTAATCCTTCTAATTACAGAGGACTTGGCTGGCAGCCAAGGCTGGGGGAGGGGCAGTTTTAACTCATTATGGTGCTGGCAGGACAGAAAGGACACCTGCCAACCAGGTGGCAGCTCAGGAAGGATTTTCAACCCAGCAGGGAACCATGGTCCTCAACCCGAAAACTAAAATAAAAGAAAGGAAAGAAAGAAAAAGAAAAAGAAGAAAAAGCCATCCTAGAAGCTTAACCACAAGGACTGACTGGCCAACCCTGCAGCAGCAAGGGGATGATGGGCTTGGGGTACCCAGGGTTCTCCTAGTATAGCAGGGACATCAGATTTCAGCAAGGTAAGTTCTCATCTCTTGATAACGCGGTCCAAACACCAAATGGCATCTGATTCTACCTGTCCTTCAAATTCTGGCTCAGATCAAGGTTTGCTAGACAGTGGTTTCGTAAAAGTTTTGCTGGAACACAACCTGCTTTTTCTCTACCAAGGCAGAGCTGAGTGCTTTCATCAGAGGTCTTTCCTCCTATATTATTTGTATTATCTGTCTTTTACATAGGACTTGACCAACCCTACCTTAGCAAAAGCCCAGGCTGCACTTCGGACCAATGATAAGCAGATGCCATGGTGAGACCCAGACTCAAGTACTTAGAAAAGCTGCCCAGGAGATTTCAGTGTGCGGCCGAGGGTACCAGTCCCGGTTCCAGCTCAATGCTGTAACCCAGAAGTGCTGAACAAGTCACCCCTAAGTTTCCCTTTCCACTGACCATGACTCAGACAGCACAGTGCAGTGTGAGCTTTGGGGAAAGGCAGGCCGGGCCAACAATCCCCATTTTGCTATATGAGCTACATGCCAATAATCAATGTAAGTCTGTTCTGTCTCAGTTTCTCATCCTGCAAATCAGAATAAAAGCACCCACTCTCTAGGGTTGTGAAGAAATTAAAGGTCAGGATCTACGGTGAGTATCGCTGTTATACATAATCCCTGCACAACAACCCTTAAAAAACTGGTAGGAGAATCCGGATGGAGGAGGTGGGGGAGGGGCTGAATCACTATAGCCCAGCACAGCCCAGAGGCATAGGAAAAACTTAAAGCCTCTACAGGAGCCATCTGACCAGAGACGCTCCTGTGGGAGGCTGAGCATCACTTCCATAGGCGGCTGGGAAAGTTCTGGGTAGTATGGTCATCTAAACAGCCAACCTGGGTTGACAGGCTCCTGGTTCAAGAGAGTTTAAGCAACACTCATGGCTGAGTCCTACCCACTTCTCCCTGCACTGGCTAGCATTCTTGAATTTGGACACTAGCTGGCAATTCTGGAAGCTTCTGGTGTGTACTCATGGGACACATATGCACCACACACCGAATCTTGTTGCTTTGGCCATGCCCTGAGGCACATGGGTACATCTGGGAGCTGCTGATCTTGTTCTACAGATTTCCACTTCTTGCCCACCTTGCTCCTCTGTGCCACTACAATGTTGACATCAATCTGCCTGTGCTCTGGCAACACCAAGAGGGGTATGTGGTGCTACTGCATGACATCTCCCTTAGGCAGACCATTTGATGCCCAGAGATGCTTCAGCAGCAGCAGAAGCAACTCATTCACTCAAGTAAAATGTGAAGTCTGTGCTGCAAAATCGATGGGCTCCTCACTCCGTGCTCAGCTCCTGACCTGCACCGGGTGGGGAGGACAGTCCCTACCTCACATAGCTACATACAGGCCTAGCTAGGTCTTACTCAGTGACCTTTCCTGTCTAGTGAAGAGATGAGAGGACACTCAGAAAAATGAGCACAACTCATACGCAGTCTGGAAGGGTCTGGGAACCCAAGAAACCAGGGAATGATAAGCCCCCAATATTCCTCAACTGAGCCAAAAGCAGGGCTCTGCACACAGCTGGGCACCCAAGTACATGAAGATTTCAGGCTTGTTCTAGAAGGTTCAAGCTGAGAAGCCTAGCCAATGCCATCCTACAGGTATGGAAGGAACGTTGACACCATACCAACCCCGCTCCAAACCCACAGACCCTAAAGCTATCATCATATAGTGATCAGAAATAGCTAAAGGTCAAGACACAATAGAGAAACAGCATTCAGCACAGTGGTGGCAAAGAGGCCACCATTGTAACTCTAGTTAGCATGATGACAGCACTGGCTTGCATTCATTGGAGGCTCACAGAAATGGGATAGCCATTTACATGCAATTTCTTATTTAATCTTAACGCCATCCAGTGACAACTTGGAGGATGGGACACTAGCACAGCTGCATGCCATGTGTCTTGGTCACTGTTCCATTGCTATGAGGAGACACTATGAACAAGGCTACTCTTACAAAAGAAAGCATTTAATTGGGGTTTATACAGTTTCATAGGGTTAGTCCATGATCATCACATCTAGATAGGCATGGGGCTGGAGCAGTAGCTGAGAGTTTTACATCTTGATCTGCAGGCAGTAAGCTGAGGGGGAGAGAGAGACAATGGGCCTGGTGTGAGCTTTTGAAACCTCAAAGTCCACCCCTAGCTACACAGTGCCTTCAACAAGGCCACATCTTTTAGTCCTACTTTGCAAAACAGTTCAACCCCCTGACAACAAAGCACACCAATAGATGAGTTCATGGGAGCCCTCCTCAATCACCATGCCGAGTAAGTAGCAAAACTGAGATTTGAACTCAGGGTTTTCTACACTTCCCACTGTCTCCCACTTTGTGTTCCTATACTGAGAAATTCAGCCTCACAGAAAAAGCAAACTGCTCATTACATGCTCTTGGATGCAGATGGAGAACCTACACTCCACCCCCAAGCAGGAGCTCCTCCAGTGAACTTGAGAAAGTTCTAGTCCACCTGATGTCTCTCCTCATGAATTACTTCCTGTATACCTATTTTCTATATCCTTCAGCAACTCAGGTATCTGTCCCTCCTATTATGTCCTTCTCAGAGGTGCCAGAAGAAACTCCTAAAGGCTCCCTCCCCCTTTATCTCCCTGCTGTGAGCATCTATTCTTGGCTGATTTTTTTTTTTTTTCAGATCAATGGTAATGATTTACTCATCAAAGCAGCCGCCACTTCGTCTCCCCAAATCCTGATGATAAAACATCGTATCTTTGATCTTGTCTACAAAGAAAAACATCTGATTCTGTCATCCGCAGTCAAAGCATTGCACCCCCTTCAACCCTCCCTCTGCACTGCACTGGCAGAGTTACCACAGCGATGAAGGACAGGGACTCTAGACAGCCTGCCTGAGGTCATGGTAGTCAGGAGCCACCTGATGCTGAGTGATGCCCATCCTCCTGCTATGCAAACCAAGCATGATAATAGCACCTTCTTCAGAAGACTGGGGCAGGAAGGGAGACAGTAGACTCAAACAATTAGTCCATTCAGTGCGGGTCAAGAACTACTCTTACTCAGAACTTTGACTTCTCTGTGGTTGTGTGGCTGTTCTGTTTTAAATAAATATTCATTGATTTTTCAAATAAAGCCAAGCATGGTGGCCCATATTTGTAATCCCAGGTACTTGGGGTTCTGAGACAGAAAGGTATGAGTCTGAAGCCAGATCCTGTCTCAAAAACCAACAATAAAGGGAAATAAAATACTAGCCCCACTTCTAACCCAATACAGTCACGAGCTGTTACAGACATAGTACTAAAGTGCTCTTTTCACTGGCACCCAAAATAAGGTGCAGTACATCCATGGCATTTCTCCAAGATGTGACCATACATCCAGGGATCTTGCCAGCTGGCACAGGGGCTCTGCTTTACACCCCTTCCCCCACTGCCTCACTATTCCACACTGCTAATTGTCCAACTCTGCCCTCTGTAAAATTCCATGATTAGAAATGACCCCAGAGTCATTGTTTCCTGCCTGTTCAAGTTCTGGAGGGGTCAGAGCACCCATGTGCATCATTTTCCCAAAGGACAGACAATGATGCTGAATTTCTTCTGAGCCACATTAAAAGCCATGTTCCTGAGCTAGAACACCCAAACATGGTTTGTTTTCTGTTTTGCTTTGTGAACCACTTTTCTTTGATCTGCGTATTAGCCGCAGACTGACTGGCTGTACCCACTGTCTTTCTCTCCAGCGGGCAAAGCCAGATGTTAAGCGCAGTCCATAAACTTTACGACCCATTTGCTCCCATTCATAGTCGTGCTGTCTCTGCTCAGCCACTGTCTTGGTCAGTGTGGGGGTTGGGAGAGGGGTTCCAGTGCACCCAGGAAATAACAGGTGAGCTGGTGAAGAGCTGTGTTGGTTGGCTGGACAGCCCACACCTCTGCTGCTCTGGAGCCCCACATGCAGGGAACCCACAGAGAGAAATCTCTCTTATAAAGCACCATGTAATTGGGAAGAGGAAAATGCATGTGCTGTCTTGGCTAAGTGGATTGCTTATGTGTTGAGGCCTCATGTTGAAATTGTGGAAAGGAGACTGTCTCACAGCTGGGATTATCTTGTTTTCTGGTCCATGCACAAGGGCTTAGCCCAACTGCCCAACAGGGCCTTTGGCATCTACTTTCTATTTGGTGTATGGGGTGTATTGGGAAGTCAGCCACACTATGCAAATGTCAAGAGCCATAAAATTCTGTGCTCAGCTCACCATGCCCACTTTTGGCTAGTACAGAAATGTCATAGTATATAAGAAGGGCCACATGTTACAACCAGAGACAGGCAACTATGTGGTAGAGAGGAGGAGGTGGCACCCTGGGAAATGAAGCAGTTCTCAGCATGGCCTGGGGAACTGGGACTCCCTGCAACCATCACAGGAGGTGTGAGAAATCACAACTGCATTTTCCTAACACCGGGACACTGTTGGGTTTGGTCATTCTCCTTCTCTCTCTCCAGACAGGATGGAGTTTAGCAACACATTAGATACAGAAGCGGCTATGAGATTCAACCATCTCCCACTAAAGCAGACTCCAGGGAGACTCAAAGGGAAATAAAACTGGTAATCTTTCATTTATGATTTGATAACATATTTTTATAATAAAAGTAATTTATGTTGACATATAATCACCATATTGTTTGAAACGAACTATTAGTTTGTTCATACTTCTCAGGTTGAAGTTATAATAAAGTGTTAAACAATCTGACCTACATTTGGGAACCTCTATTTGTTGTTAAAAGAGTAAAGAGGACCAGAGTCCCCACAGTGTGCTAAATACTGACCTGGAAGAATCTGGTATTTTTCCTGTCACCAACAGGAAACATCCTTCCTTATCTAGCCGGCAGCAGAGTGTCTGTCCATCTGCTCCTGGCTCACCACTGCCTTGGGCCTGGGTTCAGGCTCTCCTCTCTACAGCCTGATGGTCTACTTTGCCACAGATCCTTATTATTGAATTATCTCTATTCTGCTGGTTACTTTGATCTTGGAGGTTCACAGTTGTTTATTTTTCCTGGCAAGGCAGAGGATGCCATTCCTCAGCCCCTCAGCTGTCAATCACCCACCATCCAGATGCATATGAGCAACCCAGCTGGCCCATCAATCAAGCAAAGACTTCTGTGAGTTGATAACCAGAAGAAGGAGGACCACGGAATTGGAAGCAGTCCTAAGCCTGGGCTCCTGAGACTGAGGAGCCTCATGAATCACTGAAGCAGGACTCGAGCTGCCAGACCATCAATCAGCGGATGTCAGGTTACAGATTAAGTGTCCCCTTCTGTGTGTGAAAAATACCACACTGACACCAAGCAAGAGCAAAGCCCCAGGTTCTATGGAATTTCAGCACCACTTGTAGCAAAACAAAGCTAGATAGCCACTCCTATCTGTCTCTGGACCCACACTGAAATAGCCACTGGCACCCAAGCACCTGCACGAAGCACCTTCTAGACATCTGTGGGAAGAGTGGTCGGGAGAAATGTGAAGATGTGTAGCACAGCCCCTCCCTGCCCTCCAGGAGCCTCTCGGCAGCAGACTTCTCGAGCTTTCCCTTCTTTCTCTGCTTTGCTACTTTGTTGGAGGGAATGAGACTAAGATGACAAAGGAAAATGAACAGAAGGAAGCAGAGAAACAGAATCCTGCATAATGCATGACATCTGAGATGTAAGAATTGACTCTGCAAAAGCCATCACTCTGTTCCTTCTTGAGAAATGGGATTGCTTAACCTCAATCTAATTGTAGTCTTAGAGAAAGAACCTGGTTTCCTGCCAGTCTGAGAGGTCCCACATCCACCTGGGTATGTGTGTATTCCCAGGCAGGGTTCACCCAAAGAGGCCCATAGGAGATGATGGCAAAGACATACCCAACCCTGGGCTTTGGAGAGATGGAAACGGCTCTGGCACTTCTGAATGGCGGAGTGCCTCCTCATCTTTAGAGCCTCCATAGGGCTCTAGGTTAAAAAGCTGCCCTGAAAACTCAGGGAGCCATCACCGGATTGTTTACCAAAACCAGGGACAAACATGCTGCTAGATGCTGACAGTGCCCTGTGGCTGCAAGATGGGGAAGAAGGTAAGCTGGGAAGTAGCATATCAAGCATTTTCTGAAGGCATCTATATACCCATCTCCTCTTTCCATGCCTTGAGCCACCACCACCACCGCCTTAAGTGGGACCATTTCTGTTCCCACTAAATTTTGAAATCCTAGCAATTCTCTCATTTTATGCTTCACCTAACTTTTACACAGACTATCAAGATCATTAGTTCCAAATATATACACCTGGAACTTAAAATCCCATTAAGTAATTAGTTGGGCACTTTTAAGGATTATCTGCGTATAAAATATTAGATGAGGTTTATATATACGCATGCATATCACAAATCATTTCTGTTGGGTACAACTGATAACTTTTCTTGCAGCCACAAATCCTGCTCCTCCTGACCAACAGCCCTGTTCCTGTCTTGTCTCACTCCAGAGCCCTTTATTTTCTTGCCCCCCTCACTAGCTGTAGGCGCACATTACTCCAGGGTGTGCCCCTTCCTTTAGAAGGCAGTTTATAGGAAAGTATGGATCCTTCTGGAAAGGCATACTAGCTTCAGAATCTGGTTTCTGCGTGTGTGAACAGAAGCAGCAGTCATACAGCCCAGCCAGCAAGGCGCTCTTGAGGATTATCACATGAAGCGATGCCTGAAACACACTCAGCTCCATCTGGCACAGGACACTCAGTCAGCCAACGGTAGCTAATTGTATTATCAGGAACCACGCGTGATTCAGAATAGGAAGAGAACTAGAAGCAATGGACTACGGGGGCTTTTTCTTGATCCCTCTGTCTTCTACTCAAGTTGGTCTTACAGGGGACAAAGTACTTAGATTCATTTCTCCGATTCCCAGGAGAAACCTGCGGTGTAAGTAAGAAAGGTGGCACTATCCCATCTGTAAAGGAGGAGAGGGACAAGGAAGCTAGTAAGAAGACTCAGCATAGGGCCAACAGCCACCAGGGAGGAACTCAACCAGGATGTGCGTCATTCTCATTCCCTGGGAGGGAACAGTCTCCTTTAGTTGACCTGCTCAGTTCTTCTATATGTATATTCCTGCCTCATCTTAGGAACTGGTCTTTAAAAGAATTGTAGAATAGAATTACTTAAACGGTGCAATAAGAAAAGCATCCCCAACTAACAGCTGTGGTCCACAGCTGAGTACATTGTGGAGATTCCTGGATAGCCCAGGTGCTAATTCAGGCTCTCCTCCTGTCCTGGAGCAGTATGTGCTGCTTCAGGGGCTGAGGTCCCTGCCAATAGCTGTGGGAAACAGTGTGCCATGTGCAAGGAAAGACTTGCTCCAACAGTCCAGCTGTTGTTGCCTTCTGTAGCTCAAGCCCCAATTTAGCAGTGAAGATTACAGGCTGTCAGCTGTCAACTATCCAAGGCAGATCCACTCCCTGTGGCATTCCACATCTGGAAAAGCCTTCCCTAGGACAGCATCCCTAGTACAGAAGCATCTCTGCATTCTCACCCCTATTAATAGCTTCAAAGCTACCTAAAGAATATGATCTCCCAAACACAAAGACACGGAAACGTAAGTGTTAAAGAGAAAAAGTGAAAATGGCAAATATCCTATCAACAACCAATTTTCCCCCTCCATTACTAAAATGGATGACGTCTGAGTAAGACCCAGATTAAATATGGGTACCTGCTACCCAATCCTTAAGTGTCAGAGTATGACCTAAGCAAAGAAAATAAGGATGTTCAAATGGATTTATGTAACATGCATAGAAAATATACAATGGATAGAGGGAAGAACTCAACCCAAAAAAACCTTTTTTATAAAAAAAATTTTTTCCCCATAGGCAGAAAAAAAATCTAAGTGGGGATTACAAAATCTGATTACTGTTATCAGCAAAAAGTGAATTTGGATGTCCTATTTTAAGCAGAGTCATCCAAATCAGGCACCAGCCAAAACATGGCTCCAGTGAGCCTGGCACAGGCATGGGAGCCGGTTCTTGTCCAGCACTATGGAACACTCTGAGGTATGAAGAATGTCCTTGATTCCGCATAAACTATTCATCTAGTTCCCACAAATAGTCAGAGTCTCAGAACAGAGACACCCCAACAACCCAGCTTATGACAGCAAGGGATGTAAAAGCTTCCTCTGCCCCATCCCTCTCAAGACAGCACACCTTCTACCCCTACAGGAAAGTCATTGTCTCTTTGTGTCCTTTGCTAAACTATTGGGAAATTTGCACATGGCGATCAACTGCAGAAGTTGCTGGGAGGTCCTGGAAAGCTACAAGGATATAGACACATGATCTGGAAGAGCTCCATCTTAGAAGCTAAGCAGGGATAGGTTTGGTTACTATTTGGTTACTACCTATTACTTAGGGTAGTGTGCCCCACCTCCCCCCATAACATGCCATAAAGAGACAAGTAGAAGTCATCAGGCACTTCATTGATATGGTAAAGGAAGAGGGAGGTCTCAAGTGACCCTGAAGCAGAGGGCTGAAGCAAGGAAGGAAAGCATCAAGAGGAAAGATGAGATCTGACCCCCTACTGGGCCTTCCTTTAAAGATGATTGCTCTTGAAACACAAGATGAACTTACTCTCCCAGCTAGATGACCTAGATCAACGATAAGCCTTTCTAATGTCCCATTCCCTCATGCATAAAATGGGGTGATGCCTGCCTTGGTAAGGGGGATCCTGAGCATTATAATTCACCTAAAACTTGAAATTTAGCATTTTGCATACAAATGGTCAATAAATGCTAGACTAGATCCCATCCAGTTGCTTCCACACCATCTTCTGCCCACTGAGGGTCAGCAAGAGGGAAGAGCTTGAGTTGTCCCAGCAAATGTGTAATTTCAAAAATTCTTGTTCTGTTGTTCCATCAATAAGCAGTGTGGTCAGTCTGTGGTTTATCACTTGGCTTGTTCCTACTGGAAGGTGGGAATCCCTACAAATGCATAGCAGCTAATGGATGCTCATCCTTCAGACACACTGGGGGGGGGGGGGGGGAATAAAATGAAGGGAGCAGAAGTTATAAAAGAAGAAAAGATCCAGTCTTCCCTTCTCTGGACCAAAACATCCAGTGAATGCTTGAAAGGGGGAACAGTGTCTCAGGGAAATTCCAGTGAAGCTGCTCGGTGTATAGCTTTTGTATTCTTTATAGGACACACATTTTGTCAGTCATTTGGACAATGTCATGCAGAATGAAGATTCTAATTGGGATTTCTTGAGGTGGATGTTCACTAGTAAGTATCAACTTTGTGCCATTTAAGATAATCTTCATGAGCAGACTGAAACTAAACCTATTTGTTTCCCTTCTGCCAAAGCAAAAAGTGTTCTCTGTTCTTTGCTAATTAGTATCAGATTCCTAGCCTCCCTGAGATTCCCACTGGGGACCCAAGCCTTCCCTGGAGGAGTCTCTCTTGTCATTCTTGCCTCCTAAGCAGTTCCCGAAGCTCACTTCCTTTGTTCACTGCCTGCTTGGCTTCAGGGCGGTCTTGCCCTCACTGCTAGGGGCTCTTAAGGAAGGAGAAGTGAGCACCGGAAGAAAGCAGAACGCCAAGACTTTTCATGACACCGGCCAGTTCAGGTCTAGGACAGCAAGTAAACATTTGGCATTCGTATTGGGCAGCAAGTCCAAAAATCAGATAAATAACCAGAGAGTTAGAGAGAGCGTCAAGAGACCATGCACAGTCAGACAGCAACTTGGAGGCTTGGAGCTGAGTAGAAAGTGCTTTCCGTGAAGGGACCTGGAGCCGTGGCATGGACCATGCTGCTGAAAGAGTAAAGACCAGAGGGAAAGGCAGTCTGCCATGTGCCCCTGACATAGTCTCCTGACTCCAAATGCATAGTCACCACTGACTTGGGGTCTCTTTGTCCAAAGTCTCCATCCACACCAGCTACTTCAGACCCTTCTAATTGGACTGTGTCTGACACATAGGGTTAGTTCTGATATAATGCCCCAGCAAGTAGATTGTTTTCCTGAGTAATAACAGGTCTCTTTTGGAAGGCCAGTTATTTACTCTTATTACTATTAAATACAACTGCTTTAAAGCGTGTGTGTGTGTGTGTGTGTGTGTGTGTGTGTGTGTGTGTGTGTAAGTTTGCATGCCTTTGGTGCATGCCATGGTATAAATGTGGAGGTTAGAGATCATCCTTCAAGAGTTGGTTCTCTCCTTTACCATGTGGGTCCTGGAGACTGAACTCAGGTCATCAGGCTTACTCACTAAGCTATCTCACTGGCCCTAAATTTAGCTGGTTTTGCAGCTTTAAGTATTTATACTTTTATTTTTAACTTTTATTAGTAGTTTTAAATTATGGTAAAATACACATAACATATATGTTACTGTCTTGGCCAATCTTCAGTTTACAGTTCAGTGACAGGAAACACAGTTGCACTGCTGTGCTGTCACCACCACGGCCACCGGCCACCCTCCCCCCCGCCACCCCCCACTCACCTCCTACCACACATCTCCACTGCCATTTTTATAAACTCAGTGTCGTTTTGAGTAGAGAAGTTTCCCCGCAGAAATAAAGTAGAAGAAATAACTAGGTAAAGAAGAAAGGGGCTCGGAGTAGAATGACGTCAACACAAAGAACACAGTCACGTGACCCATTATCTTCACTGACGAACATAGACAGAGCTTGTCACCTGTACTGACAGCATAATTACTTGATGAAGAAAGTCAAGTCACATCTTATAGGGCCTTGGGACAGCGAAGACAGTAATGAAGTTGCTTTAAACATAAATTCGAAGTAAATAAATAAATTGGCAAGCAAATTCTGATAACATGGAACTCACCTTAAGGTAGTATAATTGATTCTACTCCAGTGAACAACAACAGATTAAAGTGAGCCACATATCAGTGATATGCTGATTAACATAAAGCAGACTCAATGCATTCTTTGAAAGGTATTTTTTAAAGGCCTTATGCACTTGGCATGTAAAAATTCCACATATTACTAATTCCAAATTCTTTCACCCAAGAATATTATCAAACTGAATATTATGCTGTACCATACAGAAAGTGGTATCTTCTGTGCAGCTGCAGGAAAGTGTGATGGATCCCAAGCCCTGGCTTCATGTTCTCATTACTTACATAACTTAACAAGTGAGGTACTAGACACTATACTCAGGACTGGAGGCTGTTGGCCTGGGGCCAGTCCTGGGTCATGTGTAGTTTTTAGACTTCCTGAAGATGTATATTCCATGAGTGTTAAGATGTAAACACAGCTTGGAACTGTGAAGTGCTTTAGAGAGGGAAGGAGATCATGACCTTTCCTTAATTCAGTGACCCCGGAGATTATAAAGAAGCCATGGGTTACCTCCCAGACATCCCTGTCAATCCACACAGAACCACAAACATGCTTCACTTCATATGGCCTTGGATCTCCCGGAAGCCCACCTTCATTTGCTGGGTACAGAACACACAGAGACAAAGCATGCACAAGGAGGCACCAATAAGAGAAGATGCAGGGCCTGGCAGGTGAGAGGCTGTAGACTGAGCCCTGGGTCTACTTCCCTGGGTCTGTGGCATTCTTTCCTTCTGATTTTCTGTCTTTTTTATTACATGGGGGCCTGCTAAAGTTCTCTGGGGAAAAATTACATTTTCTAAAAGTGGCCATAATAATGTTTCCAAATCTATATGTTCTTCTATAATGTGAGGAGACTATTGTAAGGTAACCACACTATGTGGAAGCCAGTATCTGTGTGTAGGCATGACCAGATTATTCCAGCTAAGGTGTGGACACCACAGAGTAAAACTTACTTGTCCCTCTGACTCCTTTTGAATTTCTAATCGATACAAAGCAAGAACACAAAAGAAGTGGTTTTCATTTCATGTATTGAATTTGCATTTTGTTTTATAGCAATAAAACTGGCAGTTTTCTGCTGGTCTGTTCGCACCTTGATAGGAGCATAGTCTTCTCAGTGACTGGAACCACCAGCTGGAGTCTCATCTTTGTGGCAGGGCAGGACAGTGCAGAGGCTCTTCCATCTTGTATTCTGGCTGAAGCCATTTCAGGTTGAAGTAAAATTTTACCTCCTTGATGGGAAATTCCATGAAAAATTACCCAAGGAAACTGAGGTCAAGATGTCCCAGTGCAAACACATGCCTTCCGCCTGTGCCCAAGTTCACAAAACAACTCCAAGGCTAAAGTACTATGAATAATCGCCTAGGCCAAAAGCTTTGGTTCATTCCCACCAGCTTGTAACACAATTATCTCATTTAGTCTATTCTAAGTTCTGCCACATGGTTGGCTACCTCTCCTTAGTTTCATGTGACTATCTTTCTCAGATTTTGGGGAGAATTTCATCCTGTGCCTGATTCTCCCAGAATTCCAATCCCTCTTCTGGATGTCCCACCTTCTAATCCTGCCTCAAGTAATTGGCCAATAAACTTTTTATTGACAGGTGATGTGCATAAGAGATTATTCCTACATCCCAGCTAACTTAGCTTCTGTTAATCTGCTTTCTTGCACAAAACCTCTCCCGGTAGCTACAAACTGAGATACCAGGATGTGGTTTTTTACCTTTAAAAGTCTCTTGCTTTAAATGCTTGGGACTACACTCGGGTCCAGAATAGCTGAGTATAGTCTCAGCCAGCTGGAATAAAGACCTTCAGTTGGCTATGAACTATGTCTGAGTGGTTGTCTCTGGTGGCCTCCCTGTAACACTTTTAACACACAAATGTTTGGGGGGTAATTCACATGGAAACCCATAATAGCCAGCAACAGTCAAAGTGTGTTAGAAAGAAAGCAGAACACAATTGCAAAAAAGGGTTTTAACTGGAGAATATTGCTAAAAACAAAGCAAGTGCCATTTTCTCCATCCGAATAAATACTTTAAGGAGGAATCTTCTAGGCCTAAGAAGAAGCAGTTCATTGTTCACTATAATCACAATCACTAGCATGTAAGATGATATGTTTCACAGTACTGCTGCCCCTTTCATATCATACTTTAGGAAGCAACTTTCTTAGGCTCCTGGCATATGCTATCACTTCTGTCTTAGCCCATGGCCATCATTAGAGCACACCGACAGGCTCTGGAGCATAGCATCTTTACATTCTAGCCAAGGTAAAGCACTGTGGAGCTTGCATAGATGCTGTCCAAGCTGCACTGTGAAAGCACTAACCTGGCCAGTTTTATTTGACTTCCACAGAAATGTATTCATAAACTGCACCAAGTCAGTCACCATCACGTCCTTCATTCTTCTCTAGAAGGATCTCATCTCAAAAGGAAGTGGGTGTGATTCCTAACAAGCACTTCTGGGAGGGCAAAGTCCTGATGAGTCATGAAAACCTGCAAATCGGTTTCCTCTAGAAGGTGTACTGGCTAGTTTTGTGTGTCAACTTGACACAAGCTGAAGTTATCACAGAGAAGGAGCTTCAGTTGAGAAAATGCCTCCATGAGATCCAGCAGTAAGGCATTTTCTCAATTAGAGATCAAGGGAGGAGGGCCCCTTGTGGGTGATGCCATCTGTGGGCTGGTAGTCTTGGGTTCTATAAGAAAGCAGGCTGAGCAAGCCAGGAGAAGCAAGCAAGCAAGTAAGCAGCATTTCTCCATGGCCTCTGCATCAGCTTCTTGACCTGCTTCAGTTCCAGTCCTGACTTCCTTTCGTGATGAACAGCAATTGGAAGTGTAAGCTCAATAAACCCTTTCCTCCCCAACTTGCATCTTGGTTATGATGTTTGTACAGGAATAGAAACCCTGACTAAGACAAAAGGTCTTCCAGGAGTTGACCTGTGTGGGTAGCCAAAGGTGCCATTAATTTGGGCTAACCGTAACCATGTTTCCTGCTAAACATTTCTGTGGTTCAAAGTAAATAAGTTCTGCTTAAGACAAAAGACTTCATCAGGATGCAAAGCCAAGAGTAAAGCCCAAGTCCTGAGGAATTGGGTGTTTCAAGAGGAAACAATGATGTACTTGTGGACAGGCACACAGGAGAATGTGGAAGAACTGGAGGAAGAGGCTTGTGGCTCCTTGAGAGGCTGAGCTCCAGGTGGTGAACAGGAAGTTTGTAAGAAGCTGAGCCTGGCTGAAAGGAAATCATGGCTTGCCAGAAAACAAAGCGAAAAATCAAAACATCTTCCAATGAGAAACAGAGATGCCCTGCAAAGGCCAATTCCTAGGCCTGTTGGTCATTTAGCACCTCCCACAGTCTTGAGCCTCAGTTTTCCTCCCCATCCTGAGAAGACTGAAAAGCAGGATGAGGCAGCTTACAAATCAAAGGAACTGTAAAGAGCCAGCCAGCAGGAAAGAGAGTTCCCAAAAGCTCTGGATGAAGGATACCCACTGTGATTGACAAAAGGGTGGCTGTGGGGGTTCCGCAGGGAGTCCTGGCCATCTACTGTGTACCACCTGGACTGAATGCTTCCTTGAAGTCTTCACTGAAGGGTCATGTCCTAACACCTCACCCCCCCCCATCCCCCATGTATCCGTCAGAACTCTAGGGCTGTGGCAAATATTTGAGATACAGGATTAAAGGAAGAAACATTGATTTGGGTCATGACTAAAAAGGTTCATGTTTGCTTGGCCCCTGTTGTTGTGGGACTGTGGTTAGGCAGAACTGTTAGGGCGGGGAGGACAGAACAGAGCTGAGCTGCTTTACCTTAGGCCAGAACATGAGGGAGGGAGGGAGGGAAGGAGGGAGGGAGGGAGAGAAGGAGAGAGAGAGAGAGAGAGAACCTGAGGGGAGGAACTAGGGCCAGATAGGCCCTTCAATTAGACACTCCTGATAATGTGCTTCTAATTAGATAGGCTATGACATAGTGGCTCATTCTGCATGATCTAATCAGTGGATTAACCCAAGAAGGTAATGCCACACCCTCAGCCCCTGGGGGTGGGGGGCAGGGTATGCTTCACAAAGAAAATCATAATAGCCGAAGTGTGTTAGGAGGAAAGTCAAACTCAATTGCAAAGTAGTGTTCTACGTGAGGACGATATGTAGATAACACTCAAAGTAAACTAGATTTGTCAGAGTGAAACAATGTAACAGGGTGAACAAAGACTCCTTTGTTCTAAGACGGTTCAGTGGTTGTTCTCAACCTGTGAGTCATGACCCCTTCTCTGGTGATAGACCCTTTCACCTTTCACAGGAGTTGCCTAAGGTCTTCAGAAAAACACAGATGTTTACATTACGATTCATAACAGTAGCAAAATCACAGTTATAAAGTAGCTATGAAAACAATGGTATGGGTGGGGGTTCACCACAACAGAAAGAACTGTATTAAAGGGTCGCAGCATAAGGAAGGTTGAAAGCCACTGAACTATTAAGAGAAACCACTATATTCATGACCAAGGAATACAAGAATAATATACAGAATTAACGGGCTGGAAAATAACTTGAAAATCAAACACCAAACTCTTAGATTTGCAAGGCAGTTGGAGGAAGCCCAAGTCAGGAAGCTGTCTGTCTTCCTCAGATATCAGCCCAGGAAGGAGTGTTAGTTGGCAGAACAGCATCCATGGCTGCAAGGTGGGAGACTGATGCTGCCTCCACTCCAGGTCCCCATTCTCCAGGCTTCTCCTCCCACATCCAACCTGCTTTTGTTCACTGGTCCATAGAACATCCCAGAGCACAGCTCTCTGATGTCCTTCTGCAGAGGGGCACTCCAGTCCACAAACTATGAAAACACTGACAAGGTGGGAACCCAAAGGTAATCACACCACGTTCTATTCCCCAGATGAGAGACTGCACTACACTTCTCAACTATATTCATTTTATTGTTACATAGATAATACATTTGCATGACTCATGTCCAAATGGAACATACTTAGAAAAGTCTTCTTTCTCTTCCTGTCTCCTGCAAATAGTCGTTTTTCGTTAGTTTCAACCTATATTTCAGTTGTGTCTGTTTTTCACCCAGCTTTTCTGACATGTATTTAACAATTAAAGATGCGGACCTTCCAGGGGTACAGCGTGGTGACCTGAATCACATATACTGTGAAGTGACTGTACATCAAATCAGCTAACACCCATCACCAGTTACCATTTGCAGAGGGGCAGGTAGTGAAGTCACTTACATCTACTGTCCCCAAATCCCTAAGTAGAGTTGCCATGCTGTGTGTAAGTCTTCAGAATTCAGGGCTCTCTAGAAAGCAGTATATGCTTTAAATCAATGTCCAAGATATGATGATAGGTTTTCTCCCATAGCCAGGATCCACAGGTTCAGGAATCAAGGAGTAGAAGAGGAAACAGTTCCACACACTATCACCCCTAGAAAGCACTAGGAAAATTCTTGGTTCTTGTTCTCAACCTTAAGTTCTACTGACCTAGAAGTTTTGGTTCCAGAGGGGCACGTGCTCCTGCCAGGAGCCACAACAAACATTCCATTGAAGTGGAAGCTCAGATTTTCCCCTGGCCTCTTTGGGCTTCTGATGCCTTTAAGCCAACAGGCTAAGAAAGCAATAACAGTGTTAAGAGGGGTGGTTGATCCAGATATCAAAGGAAAATTGACTGCTTCTCCACAATGGAGGTAAGAAGGATTATGCATGGAGTGCAGGGGCTCCTTTAGGGCATCTCTCAGTGCTATCATGTCCTGTGATTAAAGTCATTGGGAAACCACAGCAGCCTAGCTCAAGCAGGATGACAAAGGGCACTGACCCATCAGGAATGAAGGCATGGGTCACTCCTCCAGGAAAAGAGCCAAGACCTGCTGAGGTGCTTGCAGAGGGTGGAGGAAATGCAGAATGGGTAGTAGAGGAAGGTGGTTATAAATACCAGCTAAGACCACGTGACCAGCTGCACAATCCATTATAAGCGACATGAATGTTTCTGTAGATTTTGTTAAGAATGTGTGTACAGATATTTGTGATTTGTGTAATTCCTTCCCTCAATTTCTTTATCATATAATATAACATCAATTAAGACTGTATTCATGGTTATCATATTTAAGTTCGAGAAACTAAAAGAATGTCCCTCAAGGGACATTGCCACCTATTCTAAAATGTATAATGTATGTGCAGTTGTATCAGGGATAGTTTTAGATTATGTTAACATAATTACGACCTGGTTATTGTTTTTATTTGGAAATTAAACGTGACATAAGGAGATATGATTGTGCATCAAGTTGTCAAGGGGTGGACTTGTGGTGGCTGTTCTTGACTTGTGTTAACTTGACTACATCTGGAATTAACTAAAGCCCAAGTATCTGGGTATACCTGTGAGAGATTATTTTTCTTAACTAAATCATTTGAAGTTGGAAGACCCACTTGTTTTAACCCGGATCTTTTGAGGTGGGAAGATACACCTTTAATCTGGGATATCCTTAGAGGCAGGCATAAGAGACATGGAAGAAGGAAGCTTGCTCTCTTTACCTCTTTGCTTTCACTCTCACTAGCAAGTCCATTCCTACACTGTCATTGGAGCCTATGTCTTCAGGATTCCAGGGAAGACATCAGCCTCATGGGCAGAACAACTACTGGATTCTTAGACCACTGGAAGAGAGCCATTGCTGGACAAACTGGACCACAGCTTGTAAGCCCCCTTATCATGTATATTATTATATATTTTATATACTATATTATTACATATAACACACACACACACACACATCTTATCCTATAAAGAGCCCTGACTAGTACATATAGGAAGTAGAAGTTTTGCCTTTTTTTTTTTTAAAGACAGTCTCATGTATCCCAGCTAGCCTCGAACTGGCTGCACTGTTGAGGAAGACCTGGAACTTTTGGCCCTCCTGCCCCCACTTCCAAAGCTCTGTGATGAAAGGCATGTAACACCACACCCAGCTTTGGAAGTTTCACCTGCTAACCAACAATGTTTCCTTCTGAAAATAGTACAGATGCGTTAGGCATGCATACATGTGCCTTGCCTGCCCCTGGTGTTTTTGTAGGAATATGCTGGGAATGTATGATGAACGCTGGCTCTTCTTTGCTAGCCTTTTTTACACAATGTAACCCCCAACGCCATGGTCCTGCATCTCTGCTTTCTCTGTGTCCTATATCTCTCTCCATATTCATACACAGAATTTTTCTTTACTTTTCTAAATAGCTGAATAGGACTCCATTGTGCTGTATCAGTCTGTCCATCCAATGAATTCCCCAGAGCTGGAGGCCTGTTGACCCCATACAGTAATGCCTTAGCTATCTTCTCAGAATAGAGTTCTTCTCCTGAATATGGGCGGAAAGACTGAAGTGGAATTGTTTTTGCACTCTGCTACATAAAATCAACTTACCCTCTTCAGCGATGGTGTACAGTTACACGCTCCCCAGTACGGTAGAGTTCTGGTTTCCACTCTGGAAGCTTTGTTCGAGGTAATGTGTTCCCTCTGTGTGACTGTTCTCATGACTATTAAAAAACACCTCATTTTACCACTGTGTCCAATTAGTCATACAAAAAGCAAGTGGATACTTTTGAAACAACTCTACAATCTTGGGTGATGAAACTGACTTAGAAGATTTTATGAAAGAAATAGGATTTAACCAGGCCCTGGGGGGGAAAGCCAAATAACTAGGTAAGCAAGAAAGGCTGCCAGGTTCCCAGGTAGAGATTCAGGCCAAAAAGAATGATCAAGTTGGAGCAAACTCCTGTGTTAATTCTTGAACATAGAGCTAAAAAAAAAAAATGCATGTAGCCCAATGGTAGGAAACCTTAAACTCCACAGGACAAAGCCTGGTCTTCAGAACTTAGCTACAAGTGTGCATGTACATGGCTTGCCCAGGCAGTCATCATTTCTTCCTGTCACCTTAGGATTTCCTTCATTACCAAGAGGTACAGAATTGACAATCAATTGTACAGTCAGTCATCCTACATAGTAGAGCCACCATCAGTGGCTGAAGAGAGGGTGACAGAGATTATAGAAGTTGCAAACAAATTTGAGTTCTTAAGCATACAAAAGAGTTGAAGAAAAGAGATAAGGAAGCAGCACACCATGCGGCAGGTAACATGAACACAGGGGCTGGAGGGCAAGGCTAGTCTCACTCCTCATCCCAGACATGAGACACGCCTTTGGAATCAATTAAAGTTGAGGTTAAGGTGTGACAGCACCTCACTGGGTAGCACCAATTATTACCCAGAGGTCATAGCTAACTGCATCATCACACAGAGATGCCAAGAGAGAAAGCTCAAGAAGGAAGCAGGCACCTGCGAGCAGCCGAACTGCTCTGTTCGAGAAACATCTAGGTCTGTTTTGCTCTGGCTATCGGGAACCTAAATACCAAAGGATGGGTAAATTAGATTAGATTACATTTGGAAGCAAGTTCCTGTAAGCAGCTTGGTAACTTCTGATTGCATTTAATGGCATTAAACTGAGTCTGTTTCTAGAAATTGGCTTTTGTGTGCGACGTATTGCGTTTGAGATTTCTCTTACCCAAGGTATACCAGAGCAAAGGATGAGCACAGGCTGTTGATGTCAGTAAAGCTGACAAACTCTCCACAGTTGCTTACAGAAAAAGAATGTATGAAAGGCAGGGGTGGAGAAATCCTGGCTGCTTGGTCTATTGTGTGAAGAGCCTTCTGAACGTAAGTACTCTGAGCTTGACATCTTAGATGTCTGCACCATCTGCGCCAGCTCCTCATTCATCGGTCCTACCTCACTCAGTCTATAAAACACCAACTGAAACTGAAAACAAAGAAAAGAAGAGATGAGGAAGGGAAATGGCACCCAAGCTTTTCTTTTTCTGAAGATTACGAGGCCTTTGTTTTGTGCCTGGGAGGTTTAAACACAGGACCCTCCCTGTGACAGGCATCCCTTCCCCTTTCTCATGGTTATTTCTTCCATCTCTGAAGCTTTAGGGTGGGATGGGGGGAGGGGGGCAACCAGGAGAGCCCACATGTAGCACACTGCAACTGTCATGCCAGCCCCTCTTCTGAGAACTTTTCTCTCCCACCATGAGGCCAAACGGAGCTCTAAGACCCTACCTGAGCCATGCTTCTGTCTGAAGCTGAGCCCCTACCAAGCTAAAGGGGACTGCAGAAGCAGATCGTCTCTGAACATCATCTACCTATGCACAGATAGGATTACTTCTTTAAGCCTCTTTACTCTTTGTTCCTCAGTTTCTGCCCCATCAACTGTCCATCCCTTGGTGTCTTCTCTGAAGGCTTTTGCTATGTTACAAGATTCCTTCCTCCTGTCCCTCCTCCCAGTGACTCGCCTCATTGTGATCCAACCTGGATAACTGGAATAACTTCACATAGATGTTCAGAATGGCTTCTGTGCTGGCTACATTCATTGACTAAGCACCCTCATGATTGTCCTTTAGGCAAATCTACCTGTATTGCAGAAGCTGGAAAGCTAAAACTACACTTCCCAGGCTCCTTTGCACAGATAAGTCTAAAAGCACACTGAGTTCTGAAAAATCAGACTTGTTCATGTGAGCTTTGAAAAGAGGACACATCAATGACTTTAGGAGAGGACTGTCTCTTACAGAGATAGAATATATAATTTGCCTGGTGCAGCCATGACAGGGGTTCCCATGGTCAATCCCCAATAAAACCAATGTGGAACATGAGAACAGTCCTGAGTCTTCATGGCTTCTCATGTAAGGCTTTTCTGCTTAAACTTCTACTGCCTGTGATGGTAACACTGATCAACCATGACTCTTGTCATCTGCCCTTTGCCCATTCCTTCCTAATGTACCTTATAGATGAGAGAAACTTTCTGGAATGATCCAGCATTCAGGAGAGGTGAACCAAGAGGCCTGAGACTCGGAAGGCCAGGATAAAGTACCTCTTCCTCCCATTTTACATGTGCTTCAGCTACACACACAAACTCTCACTTGAGAAATGGCAACTCTATTATTTTGAACAGATCTTAGGTTCCCTCAAGCACTAGTCTATCTCATGATGTCATTCTCTGAATTAGGATCTATCAAGGGCTCTGAGCTGCTACACAAATGTGTCACACACTTCTTGCCCTCCTATTCCGTCCATCAAGGAGAAAACACACAGCTTCATTCATTAAGCACTGACTAGAGCCAAACACTACTCAACCCTCTGTCTGTGGGCTCCGTGTCCATGGACTCCACCAATCACATATCAGGGGGAAAAAAATCATTTCTTGGAAAAACATTTACATTTTTCACTAAAGATGTGCAGACATTTTGTCCTTGGCATTTTTCCTTGAATCATTTGGTATGACAATTATTTACTTGCCTTAGGTCTTAGGAATCATCTGGAGGCAATTTAGAGTGCATGGGAGAGTGTGCTGGTTATCTGTAAATACCATGCAATTTTATATAAGGGATTTGAGCACCCAGATTTGGGGGAAAGGTGTCTTGAAATAAACGCCTTGTGTATGCTGAGAGGTGGCTATAGTTGACACCTGATCTAGTTAATTCAGGTGATTTTCAAAGTAATGGATAATATCATCCCTATTTTATCGCTAAAGCAACTGAGAGAGAAAGAATGAGTAATTTGCCAATTGTTGGGATTGTAAACATCTGGAAGGCTTAGAATTGGAATTCAACTCCACATAGCTGAGTCTACAAACCTGCCTCCAATAGAAGCTGTAAATCCCTTGAGGATAGGGAAGGGGGTCACTAATCCAATTTGCCACCAGTTTGGAAATCTTAGTGGAAATACTTCTAAGTATTTATGCCAGGCTTACGATCCTTTTTCTTCCTTTCAAATATGGTGTCTATTTTGTTCATAGGACCCCTAAACCCACCTCCAAGCACATTTCCTCAGCCTGGACTGGTCATGTGATCCAGATCTTTCCAGTGAGAATCATGGAGTATATGCTGAGGAATTCTAGGAAAGGATTTGCTTTCTTAGTGTTGACCTCAGTGCACCCCTTTTCTCCTTTTACTGTAAGAACATTTGGGGAGGCTAGAGGTAAGTCGGCCACTTCCAGGTAACCAGCATGAAGGCATCAGGTAAGAACAGACGAGCAGGAAGAAAGAAGGATCCTGGTGCTTCTTCTGTACTACACCTTGGAGACACCTCAGACAGCTTAGGTGGGAGTCTCTCTAGGAAATCCTTCTTTGACAAAGTTACCTTGGGTCGGCTTCTGTTACATGGACTGTAATTCAGCCTCATGTCACTCCCTGCCCTGTGTTATTTCTTCTCCATTACGGGAAACTGCATCCTCATAAGATGGCGGCATTTCCACAATTGGACGACCCTTCAGTACCGACATAAACCATCTCCGTCTGCTTCCAGCAACTTGTACTACCACGTCTCAAGTAGTTCAGTGTGCTCATTGTGTGGTAGGTTGACTGTGCTCACCATAAGGTTAGGAAATGATGCTTCAGTACATAAAAGTTCATCTCTGCAGATTGCATGCCAGCCACCACAAATTGGTGGCCTTAACAGAAGCAAACTTTATTCTCACGAAGTTCTGGAGGCTACAAGCCCTCCATCGGGGTGCTCTGTGAGCCACACTCTCTCTGAAGCCTGTAGGGAGCCCTCTTATTCTTGTCATATCTTCTAGTATGCTTCTATTAATTGCCAACTCTCAGCACCCCAGTTTTGCCTCCACCTTTACAGAGCCCCCTGTCCTGTGTGTCTATGTTTCCTCTTAGAATGGCACTGATCAGACTGCACTCAGGCCCCACCCTAATTCAGCATCAAATCGTGTTCACTAATTACATTTTCTCAGACATTTTCTACCAACTGAGACCACATTCTGAGATTCTGGATGTGCATGAGTCCCCCGATGCTTCTGTGTTCTCCACTTCAGCACTGGCAAAGCCTTTATCTCAAGCTCAACCTCAGTGTCTCTTCTCACCCACCCTTCTGTATCTGTTCAGAGTTTAAGGACGATGTGTCTGATCTGCGTCCACGTTAATAATATGCAAGAAAAAGATAGATATAAATTTAAAAGGCATATTCAAAGACCCATAGCTTTTCATTGTTTGATTAAATAATTCATCCTGGTTTTAATTGAGTATTTAAAATAAGCACCATGTATCAAGTCTTATACTGTCTTGAGTGGTGTGTAATCAGATTCTGTTTCTATGGTGAATATCTAACTAGTTGCAATTTTGGCTTCACTTTCATCTTTGAAAATAAACATTCACAGCTAACAGGAGCCAATACCACCCCCCTACATCTGATTCTTAGAACAAGGTGCAGGGGAGCATGAAACCTCTGTTACCCAGACATTAGAAGTCTAGAGTGTCTTAACTTTTTTTTTTCTCTAAAGTTCTACGCATATGTTCCTTAAAGCAGCTTTCCCTAAAAATACAACTCTGTATTTATTCAGTACTCGACATGTTAGCTGCTAGCTACGTGTATATGCCCTCCTACTTTTAAGGGGGTATATAAAAGTATATATAAGTAGCATATAATAGGAAGATATTTTATGTTAAATCTCCATGTTTACAAAGCAGTTTGCATAGTAAATGCATAACCAATACTCAAGGATTTTAGTAATTTTTAATCCCATTTTGGCGACCTTCCCCATAGCTTATAAACCCAAGAATATAAACTGTAAAGGAGTTCATGGACTCCTGCCTCTGTACATTTCTGAGTTGAACTCTCTGATGGCATTTCCTGGTTGAGATGGGCACGCCTCACACATTGATAAAGGCTAAGCAGATTAATCTCTTATCTCAACATTTCAGGATTAAAAAGGAATGTTAATTCTCTTACAGACTCACCGAAGAGGAACCTGTCATCCTTTAAGGATAGGAGGAAAGCAGTTCTGAGCCAATAAACCTCCTATCTCATTTTGGTAATGGATATATAATTTCATTTTAGTAATGCAGGTAAGAGGATATTTAAGATGCGAATGGATCAGCGAAGGTGTTTTAAGTGGCTAACTCCTGGTATGGAGCCATCCCTGAGACTGACGCAGAACTAGAACTGTTGACAGCAGCTTGAGCTCAGGATCTCTGGTGCTGAGGCAAACAGCTACTGCAGACAAACGGATCATAAAACCCGGACCCTAACTTGAATTGCAGTTCAGTCAGAAAGGTGATGGGACTGCAGATGTATTCACTAGCCATATACTTTCTTCATGGGCAAGACTCTAAAGATCATTTGTGGCAAATTATTTTATAACTAAAAAGGATGCTAATTTAACTTTGCATTTCTAATTTTTTAAAGCTGGAATCTATATTCACATCTTGTTGAGATGTCGGGTTTTTGTTGTTGTTGTTTTGTTTGTTTGTTTGTTTCCCTCATAGCTTTAAACCATCACAAAAGTAACACTGGTAGAGACCTGGTTGGTGAGCTGAAGCAGATGTAAGGGCTGGGTCGGTAGGGAAGCAGGATAAATGCAGATCTGACTGTGAGGTCCAGAGTTCCAGGCAGCCAGATTAGGGCTCAGCTGTATGGTCCGGTAACCAATAATTTTCCCCCCACAGTATCTTTAGGAACTGGGACCATTGTCTGTTACTGCCTCTCCAGACTCCCTGATCTTGCCCCTTTACCAGCCTGGACTGACCTTCACCATCACCTGCAACAGAGAGATGGAAGAGAGTTTTTCACTGCTATGGGTAGGCTCTCTCTTCAGCTCGAGGATGTCCACCCCCACCCCCACCCTGGCTGCCAATCCACTGTTAGCTGCCAGTCTCTGTATCTGCTCTCCAATCTGTACCTAACCAAGGCAGTGAGCACAGGGCTCCCACATAACAATGCCTTTGCTATGAAAACAAAGTCTCTCCAAAAAACAGAAAACTCTAACCCTTGACCAGCTAAGGCTGAGGAACATAGAATATGTTTGGCTTGTTTGACTTTTTTGTTTTCCTTTGTTTTTAGTTGGAAAAGCAAAGCCGTGGGAAGGCAAGGCTGGCCAGGTAACAATAGAAGCATGTCCATGCCCCTGTCCCCATGGCTCAGACTGTGATACTGTGAAAGTCAAAGCTAGAAAAGAGAAAGCAGGGACTTTTGAAGCATTGCTGGGCCTGCTTAGCTTTTTCATCTGTTTTTTCTTCTTTTCTATAACCCAGGGGCTTGTAGGGAGGAAAACCAAACAGGCCCCTGTTCTTCTGGGCCCAGGCACAGACTTGGATAATGTTAGGCTAACAGGGTGCTCTCTGTGTAGGGTGGTGCTGCCACTTTGAGCCCCAGCAGTCTTCAATATTCTGGAATCTGACATAGGTAGAAGGCTGGCAAAACATGTGGTCCCTGATTTGGTGGAGAAGGTAGAGAAGCAGCATTCATAAGTGATGAGAAGGAAGGGGCATCCTCTGCAGTTGCGTGTGGAACTTTACGTAAGAGAGGAGAGGCCTGTTCTGTCTTCTGCTAGCTGTGGGATTGAGTAGTATCAGCATTATTTAGAAAGGAAAGTCTGGGATGCATGGTTCTAAGAGACCCATTCACCCACATTCCTCACACTCCAATGATACCAATGGCGACATCATTGTCTGCTCAGACCTCTCCCCGAGAATTTCTCCCTCAGCCTGCCAGAAGACCATTCATCTGTCATGTTCAGCCAGGACATCACCACTTCCATGGGATGTTCTGGGACACTCCTAACATGCCAGAGTTTATCTTCCTCTAGACACTAACATTTGACACATGACACTCTACTGTTGTACACTGAGCACTTGTGTCCCTGCTAAAGTCCTATGTTGCTGCCCCCCAGAGTGATAGCACCAGGAAATGATTAGGTCACAGGGTGGAGTCCTCACGAATGAAATGAATGCCCCTATTAAAGGACCACAGAGAAATCCTTCATCCATTTTACCACATGAGGTTAGAGTAAGAAGACAAGTCGTCACCAGACACCAAGGCCAGGGCCTTGACCTAATGTCTGGTGTTTAGAAGCTGGAATGGATGATCATGTCCTTCAGTCATTGGGAGCGATATTCACCTTCATCTGGGCCCTACTTACCTTGAATCAGCAGCAGCTGCAAGCAGCTGCCCATGGCCACTGGCACACACCAAAGTCACCAACCTACTAATAAAACACTGAGTGGAAGCTATACCAGTCAGGGCCTCACCTGAGTCTCCACTCTAGAAACACAGAGGTACAAAGTTGGAACACCCCTCCAGAGGCCCATTTTGGCTCTTCTAGCAAATAGGCTTCCTCTGGGACTTGTCCACTCAGTGCTATTACCTCTTCCCCTCTTCCAAAGCTGTGCAAACAAGGGTCAGTTACAGGACAAAAAAGAAGAAAACAAAACCCTCTAAGATTCTCTTGCTTTAGACAAGAAGCCATTCTCTGCAGCATAAACCCAGACAACGACCTCATCGTGGGTGTCACCACAGCCTCTCCTGTTAAACAGGGAGAAGTTGTCCTACACTGACTGGGCTCTTCCTCTCCAGGTTCCTGCCAAGCACTCCGTGAACACCTGTTGAATGGATCAGACTTCTCTGGCCACTTTCTGTTGTGTGTCTTTTGCCTCTCCCTAGAAGCCCCCCAATGGAAGAAGAATTGACCTTGGCATTAAAATGTTCATGTTGCATCTGTGTACAGGGGCCCACACTATCCGGTGCCCAGGTGGAAGCAACAACTTTGAACTCTGAAGGAGGCCTTCAGAGAGGCACCTTCATGCTTGAAGCTCAGGAAGCATTTCCAGAAGCTGAGAGAGAGACAGAGGCAGGGAGAGCGCTCCATGCAGCCTGAGGAGTGACAGAGAAAGCCAAAGGAAGCTCAGTGAGCTGCCCGTCCTTGCCTTGTGCTCTACCAGAGAGGGACTGCCACGCCCAGGTGTCCCTCAGAATCACCGTGACAGCTGAGTTCCTTAAACTCTCGGTGCTAAACTTTATCATCAGCAAGTAGAGACAATGCCTTGAAGAACTGTTCTAAGAATGAACAGGATATGGAAAAATATGATAAAGGATATACGTAAAATAAATGCCACATTTTAGCAATTGTTGTTATTACAGACATGCCATAAGCTCCTTGAAGATAGTTTCCTACTTGCTAAGCCCCACTAAGCATCCAACAGTGGCTTTTGCCCAAATTCCACGGGTACGAAGCACGTACTTACCTAAATAAGTCTCATTGCCACTACATTTCTCTCACTGTTCTGGTGGTTTTGTTTTCCTCTTTAAAGAAATTGTTAGTGCATTTTTGTTAGTTTGATTATACATTGAAAAGCACAGTGGGGGCATGAAACATGGGTCCTACCACCATGAATTTACAAACTAACTTGGGACCATATGATGAAGGCAGTAAGTCTAAAGTTATACAGATCCATAAAAGAAGTTCTATGATGCTATCTATGTATCTAAAAGAACGAAGGTTATTAATAAGCAAAAAAGAAGAAGGCGGAAGTCATTGCATGCACAGATGATTTAGCCTAAGGTAGAACACTGGGGAGCATGTTCTAGAACCTGTGGGCAACCTGGCCCGGCCAGTGTGTAGGAATCTGGCCAGGAGAGTAGCATGGAATCAGACTGAGAGAGACTTAGTTCAGTTCTCATGAATAGTGGGCAGTCACAGGTGGCATAGCTTGAGAGCCTGGCAGGAGTCTTTCCCAGCCAGCTCAGAGCCAGCCTCAGCAGCCTCAACAGTCCCTGCTAACAGGAGTCTCTGCTCCTGGATGTCAGACAGCACTAGCACCTTCACTTTGGAGTCTTAATACAGAAAAGCTTCTTAGAAATTCTCACAGCAGGCCAAAGAGGAGATCTGGCCACTCCAAGAATAACTTGGTAGCGAATCACTCTGAGGTTCTGAGTGAGAGATAAGCTGTGTCCTTCATGATGTCCTGGCTTCAGTCCCCAGGAAGTAAGGGCGGTTGACCACAGCACCTAGGCTCTCTCTGCCAGTTTCTCTTCCCCACACTTTCTGCTCTGTGCTGAGATTACAAGAGAAAGGAGAAGGGGAAGTCCCACACTGGGAAGTGAGAGTGGGTGGTAGAGCATAAATAAGTAAACACATCACTCATGGAGGAGGCGGGGAAGGGGGACGGAGGGTGTGGGGGAAGGAAATAATGTTGCAGCCAATAGACTTCAAATTAAACACCACTTAGAGTTTCCTTTTCAATTTAGAAACCACTAAAAAAAAAATTTAAGGGAAAAAAACCCCAGGAAGTTCCCTCCTCCATGTTAACAATAGAACAATCCAGGGTTGCGTTTCACGAGGCAATTTCTTTTTAAAAAGAGAGGTACTCGGATCAGATCGGCTGGATCCTGACTGGTCCTAGCTTGACTCCTAGTACTTCAGTGTTATATAAATAGCTCGAACTGCAATAACTTCGGGCTTATTTAAATTATACTGGCAAGAACATTAGCGCCCCAACGTGGGAATTTTGGATTCTGTTTCCGGCATAGCCTGCAGGGCTGGTAAATTCGTCCTGTCTGTCTATCCATCCATCCATCCATCCATCCATCCATCCATCTGTTTTCTGAGTGAAGATCCAGTGGGTGTCACTCATGTTGCCCTGGAACTCACCATGCAGCTCAGAGGCTGGCCTTGAACTCTGGTCCTCCAGCTTGCACTTGAGTTCAGTTTATAGATAGGAAGACATTGGGCCTCCTTCTTTTCTCAAGACAAGCTCTGTCAGGCAGCCCTCCCTGTATGTATCCCTTTCCTACTGGCTCATGCCTCCCTCACACTGGAAGTTTCTGAAAGAACTAAGACAGAGGTCCCCAATTCCTCCATGTCCTCAGCACGCTCAATCTCACAGGAAATGTCCCTTCATTTGCAAACCTTGGATCAGCTGTCACCACTCCAAAAGGCTTTGCTCTTCTTGTTGGCTGGTGATTCATCCAGGGCCTGTGCATCCAAAACACGCTCTGTACCACTGAGCTAAATCCATTTCATCAAAAGCATGCTCTCTCTCTCTCTCTCTCTCTCTCTCTCTTCCTCCCTCTCCCTCTCTCTCCTCATCCCTTCTCTTTCTCCCTCCCTCTTTCTCTCTCTCCCTCTCTCCTTCCCTCTTTCTCTCACCACACACACACACACACACACACACACACACACACACCTTCTCTCTTCTCCTCTCCTCCCTATCCATCTTTCCCTCCCCTGAAGTCCTTTCACACTGCTAGAATTTGTTCCTGTCACATCAGTCTCCTCTTTAAGGCTGTGAATCTCTGAGGAGTAGACCGCATTTCATCTTTTTCTGTATATACAGCACGTTGTAAAATAAGTGGCACCTAGCAGACGCTCAATACATAATTGGAGGAAAATAAATAAGGAAAATTCCTCATACCTGCCCTGAGACTTACTTTTACACTCAAATGGTTGCCTGGCTACTACTGTGCAATCTCCCTCATCATCAGGGATTTATGAACGAGGTGCTCATTCAATTGCCCCTATCCGCCTCACCTAACAGATGAGGCCAATACTCATTCTGCCTGTGAAGTGGGATGTGATGGGAAGACAGAGGTGAAGAAACCTAGGAAACCACTCTCCTAGGGGCCTGAGATAAGCGCCTCATCTTTTCAGAGAAATGGACTTTGGGAGCCAAGCCCATAGCACAGCCTGCAGGAACCTCTCAACTGGGAGGTTGTTCATGCCCTCCTCAATCTTCACTGGAGTAAACCAAGATGAAAAATCCAAGAGGTGTTGTCCAGAGGCCAAACCTTAAGTGCAAGAAGCTTACCATGCCAACAAGATAATCAGCGGTGGAAGGCCGGCTGCCTGTGGGAGGGATATGGGCCATGGCTATATTTTGTTTGGCCTATATGGTTTTTTAAAAAAAAATGTTTGGATTAGCTACCAATGGTTAAAGATGAAGAGATCTGGCACTGAAATCTTTCTGGATTAACTTTGAGAAGACTGAGAAGATGGGGGTGCCCTTTTGGATAAAGGTGCTTGGAAGGAACAGAATATGTGTTCTGCCGCCCCTGCATGCTCCACTTCTCTCAATTACAGAGCCTCCCTAGGACTTTGCTGTTGGGTTGGCAAGCTCCAGCCAAGGACTGGCAAGAGAACCCAAGCTGTGGTCTAAGGAGATGGGAGCAGGAGGATCCAAGCCAGAATGAGGAAAGAAGCCCTGGATTAGAGGTCAAAACCAGCCTTAGGCCTTCCACTGCTGAACCAGGGGCAACCCACATGTGCTACTCCAGGCTCTACCATTGGGCTACACTTGAAGATAAACAACAGGCTTTTGTAAGTTCTTTGCTACTGAGACCAAGGTTGGGATGTGCTACAAAGGGCATTGCCAAGTGAAGTCTAAAAGTAGTGATTTGAGGAAGCATTACAGTCAAGGATAGCGTGTGTGTGCGTGTGTGTGTGTGTGTGTGTGTGTGTGTGTGTGTGTGTGTGTAAATTTAGATCCCTAGATGGGTCCTTTTAACTTCTAGAGCCACCACAGATGCAGGACTCTACTTGCCTATTGAGTATGTCAAACTGAATATCTCAATTGAGGTGTCTATGGGGTCCTTCCAATCTACTCCTCCTGCCCCTCATTTCCAACTCAATTAATAGTGTTTCCAGTCGTCCTCCAGCAACTTTGAAGTCCCCTCGACTCTAAATTGCTCTCCTCTCACATCTAACGAATCCAGATCCAGCTCTGCTTTCAAAATAGTCTCAGAACCCAACCTCTCCTCAGCAGCCAGTCTGCCATGTCTCTGGTCAGAGCCAATACTTATCTCCTGGGTTGTTGGCACAGCCTCCTAGCAGATGTCCCTAATTCTGCCAGGTCCTCTGTTCTCAACACCCAGCCCAGGATGATTCTGTAAAAATAGGTCAGGCCACATCATTAGCTTAGCAGATTCCAATGAGCTCCCATTGCTGGTGTGTCTAAGATCTCCCCTAACTTAAGAATTACTCTCTGTTCATACACGCTGGCTTTATCTACTGTTGCAGCAAAACTCAGCCACACTAGCCACCTTCTTCTTCTCCAGGTGTCAGAACATGCTCCACTTCGGTGTCTTGGTATTGTTCCACTGAGCTTGGCTCATCTTTTCTCCAGATACATACCAACTAGCTCCATCATTCCCTTTAGGCTTTATGAAGAAGTTCCCATCTCAGGAATGCCCTCACCCATCATCCTGAAACACAATGCTTCCTAACATCCTATATGTAAGTCTATAAGTATGTGCAGTGCCTGTGGCAGTCAAAAGGAGGTATGGATCCTCTGGATGTGAAATTACAGATGGTTGTGAGCACCAGGTGGGTGCTGAAAACTAAGCCTGGATTCAGCATGTGCTAGGATCTATCTCTCCAACCCTATTTCCTGTTTTTGTTTCCCTTCATTTTATCAACGTTTATTCCCAGGCAGAGTGCAGGCTTCTCAAAAGATGTTACCTTCTGTGCTTCACTAGCTACTATTTTCTCAGTGTCTGGAAGAACGCTGAGCACATCACTGACAATTAATAAATATGTGGATGAATGCAACTCTTCTGTATCTCCCTTATATTAAGATCACACTTTCCTATGATCATTGCCATGAAAAAGACAATCCAGTATTCTGCCTGAAAATGTGACACCAGAAGATGACAGACATATTAGATTTAAACTTCTACTTTGAAAACCGGTAAATCTTCAAGTGTGGATGAGTAGCAGACAACCAAACAATGGAGAAACAGACTCTTTAATGACCATGTAACGAGATATGTGCATCAGGAACTATGGGGCTGGCATCTGTTAGATTTTGCCCTGGCCCCTTAGACACATGCACAAAGAACACTGGAGCTAGAATTTCCCCACTCTGTAACTCATTTCCCCTCGCTCATCTTCCCTTTGCATCTTTCAACTCTCTAACTTGAGAAGCTCTGCTTGGCTAGCCTTAGGGGTCTCCGGATCCATTGCTCAACCTCTGGCTCAGAGCATTTCTCCTGCCTCCAGGCTCACCCTTGTGTCATGAGTTCCACTTGGCATTGGCCTGGGGAGAGACATAGGATGGGAAGAAGCCCAGGAAAGTATCTGAGACACTTCCTCCCCAGTGTATCTTTTTAACCAGTCCTTTGAAGCTATCTGAGGAAAGAACATGAAACAAGTTTCATGATGACTCTGAACTATGAAAACAGAAAGCTGAAATGTTCAGAACAGTTTTAGACAGATGCATGCTAAAGAGCATGTCTTGTTTGTCTGGAAACGCAATGTGAGGTTCACTTTTAAAAACAATGAGAGCATGAGTTACTGAAACCATGAGGAATCTGATGAGGAATTTACAGACCTGCAAAGGCAAGGCCCAGAGATGAGAAATCTGTTTCCCCAACACCCTTCCCCATGGAGCCAAGGATGAGATAAGGTATTGGAAGTTCTATTCACATTGAGCATTTTCTATTGTAGGCATCATAATAGAAAATGGGCCATCTTGGACTGATGGAGGAGTATCTCCTCCAGAACAGGGAGAGACTGAGGTCTTGGCTTAGGATCTTTGTGAGAGCAGTGATTTGGTGGTGTCACCTTCTAATAGAGAGAATAATCATTCCAGGGAAGACCACAACCTGATTTTGGAGCTATTGTGCTCAGGTGGCACAGGGAATATACAAGTGTGACCAAGGAACTTGAGATGCAGTGTTATCCTAAATTGTATGAATAGGTCTAGGGCAATTTCAAGAACTTATAGCAGCGGTTCCCAACCTGTAGGTTATGATCTCTTTGGCCATTGAACAACCCTTTCACAGGGGTCACCTAAGCCCACTGCAAAATACATAACGATTCATATCTAGCAAAATTACAGTTATGAAGAAGCAAAGGGAATAACTTTATGGTTGGGGTCACCACAACAGAAGGAACTGTATGAAAGGGTCACAGGATTAGGAAGGTTGGGAACCACTGCCTTACAGGCAGAATGTAAGAGAGTCCAAGAGAAGAGATGAGAAAAAGGAAGCATGGGTCATAGTGATGCCAAGGAACATGGGAAGATTCTAGAAGCTGGACAATGTGATGAAACAAGATTCTCCCCTAGCACCTCCAAACAGATTGCAGCCCGGATGATCCTCTTTAGAACTCTCACCTTCCAGAACTACAGGAAAGTCCATTTGCGACGTGTTCAGCTACTATATTTTAGTGATTTGTTACCAAGCAAGAACTAAACACATAGCTCTCAGCTCACTTTTAAATCCAATCCATTAGCTAATTCTATGTAAGACTGTGCCTAAATTGGAAGCCAGGAAAACTGTGCAAATAGCGAAGATGTAAACCCATAAACAACCATGGTGAGCTCCATGAAAGGGCCATAAGAAACTCCAACACACTCACACCATTGGTGCACATATTAAGTTTTAAAAATAGGTTTCTAACCAGGTCTGCACTAATCACATGTAACCTTGTCCCCTGTATGCTCTTTAGGGAGCGTGGCAGGTAGAGTCTGAATCTAGTAAAAGAGAAGGCCAAGGTGACAGCTGGTGTTAGTCACCAAGCCCCATGACACTATTAGCATCCTTTCTTTCCTCTCACAGAAATCCTTCCTCTCCCTCCACCCACTGTGGGCTCTTGTTGAACTTCTGAGCTGCATTCTCCTCCAGCAGATGCTCCTCCTTCAGGCAAATCAGATAAACCTGTGCACTAGAAATGTCCAGTGTTAGCAACACGTGTGTCTCCATAAGGCATCTGTTTTTCAACAAAGACCATGGGGAAGACAGTAGGCTTCACAAGGCCAGAAGGAACTCAAGGTCCTCATCGTTAGCACCCCTTCATCCCTACCATTCCAGGCCTGGTATTGACCATGGGCCAGAACTTATCACACCTCTGAACAGCCCACTTCCTCCTACATTAAATGCTGGCATTCACTATTCTGATGAAGCTCTAGGCACCTTATTGCAAATAAGGTACAGAAAAGGTGACTGTCCCACTAATATCACATTAGCTTTCAAATCAACAACCTTACAAGGAGCCTTCCCCACTCTCTGTGCAACTGACAAACACAGGGACAGAAGAGTCACATGACTCGTAACATGGCACTGCCACAGCAGGCTAAGTCCTAGGAAGTAAGGTTTTTGAGTTTCATTTAGACTGAACAGGGCCCAAATTTCTAAATTACCTTGTAGCTTTGATGAATATCCACAGAGCCTTTGGTTGCTTAGATTTCAGGGTACCAACTACTCAGACAGTCAAGCTTGTTCCCTACACTCACAAAGAAAATATTTCTGAATTTTGACAAGCCCCACACAAGTATAAAGTTAAAACCTGAGGTCAATGGGGGCTTCGGTGAGGTATGTGGGCCCTCATTAAACACTATGATAAAGGTTATGATTATGAGGCTGAGCTGTTATAAAGGAGTGAATCTGAAGGAAGACACAGGCCCCACCGCTTTAAGACATAGTTCCTCAGGAGTTATTAACACAATGATAGCTATCATTCTATGGTATCATGACCTCAAACAATCAATCTTTTAGTTCAGTCTTCTAGTCACCATTAATTTCCTATTGCTGCCCTAACTAATTACCACATGTGTGGTTGTTCTATGTAAGTGACATTTATTATCTGGCCATTCTGCAGGGCACAGCTCGAAATGAAGCTTCCTGGGCTAACCCCAAGGCATGGCAGGAGTTCGCTCCTTGTAGAAATTGTGAGAAAGAAAGCTTTCCTTCCTTCCCCTTTCTAGTCTCTAGGGCTGTCCAAACTCCTTAAGTAGGGCTTCTGCTTCAAGGCCAGCAGTGAATGACCCTTTCACTTTGAAATGCTCTGACTCAGACTTTGTCTTCTTCACCCACATTTCAAGGACTTGTGAAGACCTTGATGCCTGGAGATGCATGCCTGTCTCCCCATGTCATAGTCAGCTGACAGTCACAGTCTATCTGCCAACCGTTCTCCCCATTGCCGCTCAGCCATATGTTCGAAGGTTCTAGAGATTACATGCAGGCACTGGGGGACATTGTACTGACTACTGTAAAGACTTAATAAATTCCTAAAGTGCCTCCTTCTCCTGTGCTTTTATAGGGACATCGAAGGTAAGCTGCTTTGACACAATCTTTACTCCTACAAACAACACAGGCAATGATAACAGCACTCATTGTTGAGTAATCTCTACCCTGGACTCACGTCAAAGCAAATCCTATGATTGAACCCATTTAGCTATGCATTCACCTTAGGAATAAGGTCATTTGTATTGGCATTTTATAGAACAGAAAACAGTACAAAGAGACTAATCCCTGTGTAGGTCATGTGACTACTTTGCTGGCAGAATAACAGGGTTAAACATGGGGACTCAACCCCTGGAAAACGGCACTGAACCTGTGTCAATGTGTTCTTTAACATAAAGCCCCAGAAACACATTAAATAGTAAAAAGAAATTATAGAAATAAGGTGTACTTTCAAGCTAAAAGAAAGGCTAAAGAAAATGAATATTAAGAAATGTTGAGAAAACCGGGGCCGTATGATAGACACATGAAAACAACTCAGTGGAAATAACCCGTGAACAGTCACCGTCACCACTGCTCCTTTAAAGTAATGTCTGCCATAAACATAACTGAAGTTTTCATGGGAAGTATAAATAACAGTGCAGAGAAAAGCCTGCAAAATTTAATGGCATCCTGCATTCCATGAGCATTCAACAGCTCTAAGATATGTGAATGCACACAGAGAGGCTACGCCATCAGCTCAGGTGGGAAGGATGGCCTCCACCAGACCCCATCACTGCAAGAAGAGATGCGTCTGCTCTGAGGTGGAGATAAACAGCAGCTTCAGCGCCGAAGCTGCAAGGATGAAATGAACCTTACGGAAATGTAAGGATGACTGCTTCCTAAACATGGTAATTACATCTGTTAGTAGTTCCATGGGAGAGGAAAGGGGGGGGGGAGGGAAGGAGGGAGGGAGGAACAAAGGGAGGAAGGAGGGAGGTAGAGACTCCTTTTCTTAAAGACAGAAGGGGCAGCGGTTCTGGGAGTAGGACTCCTTGGCTGTTGGGACGAAAAGGATGAAAAGGAATCTGACATCTGACAGACAAGAGCACACACTGGCCACGACACCAGAGAAAAGGGTAGGGAAATAAAAAGAATTTTTGTTTTCCTTCAGTAGAACTGACAGGAAGACTGGTAAGAAACACGAAATTCCTGTTTAGAGCCCCTTTTCACTCAGACCCTGGCTATAAAAATGACAGCAAGTTCCTGAACCTATTATCTCCTAGCGATGTCCTTGCGAAATGTCCCAGGTTCACAGATCAGAGGATGAATTTCCTCACTGGCTTCTCTCAACTGCAGCCAGGGGTCTCGACCTCTCTCAACTGCAGCCAGGGGTCTCAGCATCCAGGTGTCCTTTCTGCCCCTCATACAATCAGCAGGATCCCAGGCTTCAGAGGACAGGGTGGAAGTGAGGACAGCAGGTGCCATCCATGCCATGTTTCCAGTAGTTCAGGCTTCAAGTGATTGATAACTTTCCAGCACTATTAGTAATAACTATAAAGACTTAAAGGGCAGCAATCTGAAGACAGCACCTCTGTGGAACGGGCTGTCCATGTAAGATGGTGATTGTGCCTTGATGCTGAAGGTGAGCAGACCAGCAAAGTATGTTTTATTTTACTGGAAGGGAGACATTAGGACACCGTCTATACACACGCCAGCCATAAACCAACATGCTAGCAATTTTATTGAAAGTATGATTTCATATGATGTCATCCCAGAGGAGGTACCTAAAGGCCGGAAAATGTGAGAGTATTCACCCCCCCCAAGATGAATGTCATCCCTGCCTCTTATTGTCATGTTGTCTCTGCTGTGCCATCTTTGTTTTCTGCTGAGCATAAAAATGGTTTGTTATATATGTTCCTTTGTTTCTTTTACTTAATATTTTCATTAATGACTGAAAAAAAAAATAACCTTAACAGAAATGGTGATGAGAAAGGAGCAAAAAGAGACTGATTTTGAGGTATAGACTCCAAAATCATAGAGAATTTTGGCCAACTAAAATCCTAAACTCACGAGCAACTAGCAGGACAGCACAGATCAAGGAGATGGGTTAGGTGTACAGAAGATATCCTTGAGCACTCGCCCCTCCAAACCTTCACTGGTGGTGGGTTTTGTTGATTTTTCTGTCTTTTATTTCTTTTGCTAACCCATAACTTGTCTGTTATATCTGCAGAACCCAGTTCCAAGAACCAAAGCCTCAAAGTCCCTCTGGCTGTGTAGAGTGTGTGTGTGTGTGTGTGTGTGTGTGTGTGTGGTGTAGTGTATATATGTGTGTGTGTAGTGTATGTATGTGTGTGTTTGGTATGTGTGTATGTGGGGTGTGTGTGTGTGTGTGAGATGTGTGTGATGTGTGGTGGGGTAGTATGTGGTGTGTGTGTGTGGAGTGTGTGTGCAGAGTGTGTATGTGTGTGGTGTGTGGTGTGGGGGTGTGAGTGTGCTATTTGAAATGTGTGTGCACGCGCACACACACACACACACACACACACACACACACGCACATACACACTCACACACAGTCAGCTTTAAGCTGAAATTAAGCAGCAGACACACAATGAAGGACAGAACATTTTCCCCAGAGAGGCTCAGTAGCAGGCCTGGCACATGCAGTGGAGCTTATTTGATCCTTTACAGCCCTCCTGCCAGGTGCATCACTGTGTGCAGAGAGCAATGCTAAAATAAAAGGATTACCAGGTCCTGGTTTTGATTGCAGATCACACTTTCTGTCCCGTCTGCAAAGTGGGCCTAATGAAAACTCTAGCTCTTGTCTGCAGAATGAGTATACCAAACACATTTACAGGCCTCATATCACAAGCTTGATGTTCTGAGATGCAAACTGACGACTGTCTGCTGTGTTCATTTTACACAGGTCAATATTAACAACAACAATATCCGGTGCTAAGAGGACCGAAGAATGACATGACTCTTAATAAATACCATTATGGGCAATGAAAACGGTTTTGGAGTTAAATCAGAGAAAAAGAATATCTCAAGGAGCTGGACGGATTGCTTAGCGTTAGGAGCATGCACTGCTCTTGCAGAAGACCTGGCACGTGTCAGGCAGCTCAAAACTGCCTGTAACTCAGCTCCAGGGGAGCAAACGACTACCTTAGAGATCCCGAGAATACTTGCCCTCAAGTGTGTGAACCACCCCCAGACATATGCACATCCATTTTTAAATAAAATCAAGTCTAAACATAAAATATTATATATATTTTTTAAAAATTCAGGATTAGAGATATTAACAAAGACAGATACTTCCTGTGTGGGGTCAAGGGACACCCATGGGACTCTTGGTAGGTTTTGAATGTAAAGAGAATTTTCATTGAGCAGCTGTGAGAATGAATGAACTGAACTTTAAAAGGAAGGGAGATTGGCTTTCTACCTTATTACAAAAAACGAGAGAGAAAGTGAATAAAATATTCAATCCTAGAAATATCTTTTAAATAGAGAAGACACTTTTTCTGAGGCAACAGAAATATACACATTCAAAAAAATGGACAAATGGTTAGATCCTACCGGCAAGGCTGGCAAACATTATCTGCAGCCGGGTAACTGCTTCAGACTCTGGGGGCATATGTCACCATTCCTGTGCTCAGCTCCGCTACCCCACGGTTTAAATACTAGGTCAACCAGTTGTCCTTTTCCTTATGCTACCGTGCTGGTGTTGTCAGGAAGCACCTATGCTCACAGGAATGGGCCTGACTGGCATCTCAGAGCACAGTGCTTACAATAGATGGCAGCTTGGGCTTGGCCTGTGTGCCAGAATTTTCCCAATCCTCATCTAAGTTTTCTTCCAGCTCTACAGCCATAATGGATGAAATACAACAGCAGCACTTGCTAACAATCCAACCAAGTGAAAAGGACCATCAGACCCTACCCTGCCTGAGTGATACGTTAATGGTTGGGGGGTGCTCTGTCTATCTAGAGTTTGGGAACACAATGAATGGTCATGATAATTCATCTGGATAATGCATCAGTGGTATCTTTTTCTTCTTAGCAAAACAGAAAAAATGTTTACATATGTTTATGGCTGTAATAGCCAGACTTTGTAATTCAAGTGTATACTATTACAATCTGGTGCACTTGGCAGCATAGGCCATATGCTGCATTTCCCCATCCTGTCTGCCAGTAGGAAGTATTTTTAGATAAGGTGAGGACATGTGGGGTGATAGTGCCTCTGTCCTTTCTTCAGCCACCACTCTTTTATCTAAACCATCTTCATTTCGCTCCACTCCCGCAAAGAAAACGGAGCCAGCACCTGGGGCCAGGGAGGTAAGAAGAGGACAGCAGATGGTCACACTAGGTGAGGGGGACTGAGCCAGGCAAACCACATCCCAGGAGTGCTGGGGGTTAAAGCCGGAAATTGACTCCATTCTGGAGTTCATGGGCCAAAAAGGGAGTGCAAGCCACTGTCCTGGGAAAAGAGGCCAAACTGGAGGAGACAGGGCAAAGGAGGAGTGGGCGGCAAGTGTGAGTCCCGGAAGGAGGTGGGTTGCAGTGCCAGAGGCACATTGTTGGCACCCTGCCCTGGTGCTGGTGGGTGGACTGGCCTCCTTGAAACCTGGGTCAGAGCAGAAACAACGCCCCCTTTATCACTGTGGCTGAAGCCAAATCCTCTTGGACTTTGATCACGTCAGACATTTCCCAGTTTTTAAAACAATACAAAGGAGTAAAACCCATAAATACCAATGACCTGATTAATTTCAACGCATAACATACTCACAAATACATGTACTACCTATACACACACATATAAATATGCATGTGTACATGTGCATATATGGTCATCCTGCAGGATCCATGAGAGATTCCGTGGATACTAAAGTCTCTATATGCCCAAGTTCCTTATACAAATGGGCATACTATTTTAATATAACTTGTGCATATCCACCCAGATACTTAAATCATCTCATTTGCTTATGATATCAAATGTAATATAAATGCTATGCAAATAGTCCTTGTGCTATGTTTCATAGGAAATAAGAATGAGAAAAGATCTATGCATTCATTAAGAACAGATGCAAATTTTTCCAGAATATTTAAAACTCTACAGTTGGTTGATTCTGCAGGTGCATGGATATAGGGGGTGTATGTGCATGCATACCTCTGTGTATGTCTGCATGGAGTATGCACGTGTGTGGTGCGTGTTTTAAGGCACTCTATGTGTTTGGAACAATAACTTCCAGATACCATACTCTTTAGTAATGCAGAAGGCTTGTGTCTAACTTGGAATCTTTTGTACAGCACTATGTTTGAGATACTAGTACCTGAAAGCTTTGCAGCCTGCATGTAGTAATAGAGTACTTGGTATTAAATGAGGAAAGAGGAATGGTCTTCATGTCACTTACAGTTATTTCTGCTGCAGCTGACCCATGTCAGAAGCCCCAGGTCTATTTTTGATGGAAGGGGGGAAAGAAAGGCAATTGTAGCCAAATGTCCCTGAATAAAACTCAAGTGACTACTGGCTTAAGGATCAGTCAAGAATCAGGACTCAGTTTCCTGTCTGAGCTGTTTCCATGGGGATGTGCCTATCTCAAGAGCAAATAAATGATTGCAAGCTGCCTCTTTTGCCAGTCTAGTCCCGGAAGCTTCTGCCACAAGTCACTCCTAGAAGCTGCAAACTCAGGCAGCCTGAGTAAGGAAAAAGCAGGCCCCCTAAGTCAAAACTGACTTCCTCCAAAGGAGAGGCAATGGCGAACAGTAGGCCGAGCCATCGGGCACACACACTGCTATGGGATGAAGGATAAGTGTGGTGTGCACATGGCCCACAGCAGAAAGGAGGTAACTGAGTCAGGAAGGCAATTTCTAGTCAGAAAGATATAAAAATTGGAAAATGAATAATGAGTTGAGCCACATAGTGAACCTGTGTCCATAGATACCCTATAAGAGAGAGAGAGAGAGAGAGAGAGAGAGAGAGAACAAGGATGTAAAACAAGGTCCTTACAATACTCAGACTAGAGGTCCTACTACACGTTATTGCATTCTGTAAGAAAAAGGATGAAGCTAAGTAAGGTTCAAGAGAGAGTCTCAGAAACCTCCTTCCTCCCAAGTAATCCTATTTTTAGTTTTAAAATCACATACAGTGAGCTGCCTTTCGGTGAGCTGAAGAATCGAAGGTTCATCATCAGGTTCATACCACTAACCTTGAGTGCCTGCCCATTGCAGACTCACCCAGCATACCAACGTCATGAAGTTCCAAACCTTCCAACACTTCAGTTCACTTTTCCCCCATTGGTAATAGGAGATTTTCAAGAGATATTTGTACAATGTTAAATTTCCTTCCATTTTCAAAACTTTGGAATGATACCAGCATTTGATCAACAAAAGACAGCTCATTGTTATATGTTTTGGTTTTTTTTTTCCTTGCAGAGAATTTATGTCTCGAAAGATTTTTTTTTAAAGGAAAAATGATTGAATACAGCTTCTCGCTAGCCCAGAATCCTGCTATAAATTTAAAATTCATCCTCCAACAATGTTAACTGTAAGGTAAGTAATCTTCCTTGTCCATTTAGTTTCTATCCTATTTATCTTCTCAAGGGGAATGGCACACGGCAAACATCATTTAGGGAATTTTATTAATAAAGACCTAATCCCACCGCTTGTAGGATGTGGCTCAGAATAACATTTTAACCACAAGAAAGTCCAGTGAATATGACACCCTATCAATGACCAGAACTGCCCCACCCCCTCCTGTGATGTCATAAGTCACCTTGGGGGTGGGGTGGGGATTAGAGGTAGACCCTCGCTACTTAGCTGGCAGAGGCCACAAGAGAGACCAGCGCCTGTCCTCTGTACTTTGGATGTGCAACAGGGTTGATCAGCTTTGCTCTGCTACTGGACGAGACATCACACATCATAAAACCCAGGTTAAGGAATGAAGACGTGCTAAAGCACCTGGACTCTGTAGAGAGCCCAACTGCTTTGCCAAGGCAGTCAGGGTACAGGGTTGCTTAAGGTAGCTTAGTGGGCTGACCTGGGAACCTTAACCACATTGTATAATCTTATCTTTGCCTAACCCTCAGGAAGGTATGAGCCCCAAACAAATACTTCCCAATCAAGTTTGCCTACTGGACAGCTAGCCCTCTTCCCCCACCCCACCCCAGCTCCAAGTCTACCAACATATGTTCTGGCCATGAATTCTACAACCTCCCCTTATGTATTTATATTTTTTGAGATAAGGTCTTGCCAAGGAGCCCAGGCTAGCCTTCAAATGGAGGGCCTTCAAGCATCAGCCCCCAGAGCTGGAATATACACTCACAGCACCTGCTGTCCAGCCTATCTTGATTTAGACCGATTTCTGTGACACCTGTGATGGCACTCAGGAACGAAGCTGGCTGTTAATCTATGAGGCATCTGAAAAATGACTGAGGTTCCTGGATTTGGCAATTTCCTGCAACTAATTGCAATCTTGCTGTGACTGAAAATGGAGGTGTCGACTGGAGCAGGCTACAAATGGCCAACACAGGGCATCAGTATCTCACATCATTCCCAAAACCCAAATAAATTCTCCCAAATGGAAATCTGCCCTCATCCCTGTTTTGGATCTCCAGGAGGCGATACATGTTTTGCTCATTATGAATCATTCTCTCCATCTCTTTCTACTGAAGCCAGGAAGAGAAGTGTACTTAGAAGCTGCCTCGCTGGCTCTGTTCACACCACAGCACATGACCATAAGATCATCCCTGTGCTTTCTCTTGGGAGAACATTCAAATAGCACCTCTATGTCCATTCTAAATGTCAATCCAAAGTGCTTTATTACCTTTGATTCCTACATGAGCTATTTGTCCCAGGGCATTTCAATTGTTCTTTACAATACCATATTTTTTAGTAGACAGAGAGGGAATAATTTCCATATTTTTGCAGATACTTTACACTGAGACAAAAGCCCATGACTAGAGTCATGCAGTTAGCAAGAGAGAAATGACCTGTAAGCCCTTAAATATATTTTGTACTCTATGATTTCTTTGTAAACAACATAGAGCTTTAGAAAGAAACCCATTTGTGCATTCAACAAAAGTAGAAATTATTTGGAATGTGAGGTTTTTACGTCTGCATGTTTTAGATGCTGGGATGAAACTCAGAGCCTTTCATGTTCTATGCATTGGTGAGGCCACTGAGCTCCGTTCTTGGACAAATTTCTTCATATCATAACTCATCGGTTCAGTTAAATTTTGGTAGTGTCTGACCACAGAGAAATATCTTCTCAGTTACATTTGCTGTATCCACTGTAATGTCAATGAATCATGAATTGTTCATAATTTTTTATGAACAATTGGGAAAATTACATTAATGGGCAACAATCTGACCTAATTGTTTCTCTTTGGTAAGTGGCCTTCAGATGGGCTGACCATGAAACAACTTTTAAGCCTATGTGTCTTGCCCCTCTGTTCTGTTCTTTAGTCAAATGTAATTGCTTTTCCTATTATGAAAAACTTCTCTCTCTCTCTCTCTCTCTCTCTCTCTCTCTCTCTTCCTCCCTCCCTCTCTTCTCCCCCTCCCTTTTTTCTTTCCTGTGTGCATGTGTGCACGTGCATGTTCACATGCAAGGGTATGGGTGTGTATATGCTCGCTCATGTTTGTGTGTGTGTCTGTGTGTATCTGTGCCTCTGTGTATCTGTGCCTGTGTGTGTTACTGGGGACAGAACCCAATACATGAAGCCCATTTACCACTGAGCTAGTTATACAACTCACAGGCCTTCCTCCTCCTTCTTTTCTGTCTTGGTGTCTCTGAGGCACTTAGGGTAACCTTGAACTTCTAGGTAAGCAACACAGGCTGCCCTGCACTCTCAGTCTCCCCTTTCAGCCTCTTGGACAGCTGAGGTAATAGGTCTGTGCCAGCAGGCCAAGTTATTGAAATAAAAAAAGACTTGAATTTTACTGCCAACATGGTTAAAGACAGCCAAAACAAAATCATTTTCATACTTTTAAGATATTAAGAAATAGGTCTTGTACATGTGGTAGGTATGTCACAAGGCAAACCTTCATATACTGCTGAATGGGTGGACCAACTAAATTAAACTATTTTCTCAAACGCTGGCAACATTCTATAAAACTGAATGTGTATACACCCTGGTCTAGCAATTCCATACAAGAATAATAATAGCAGCACATTTTGAATAATCCCAAATTGCAAACAACCCAAGAGTATAAAACTAAAGAGGTAAACAGAGATAAATGTGTAGAAATTATCCTACAGCAAGGAGCCTTGAGTAGGAACGATATATGAATGAGTCTCAAAAACAGCATGGCATGAAAGAATCTAGTGACAAAAGTATTCTTAAGGATTTGTCACTTGTCTTCATGTATGAAAAATTCTGCAGCTCAATAAATTGATGTAATATAGAATCTGAATTGTGTTTAATGGGGGTGGGGTGGGGTGGGAGGGTCTAGTAATTAGATAACAGTTTCATTGGAGAGCCCAGGTAGATTGGCAGGAATCACCTGGGATGGGATGAGAAGGCTGTGAGCAGAAAGTAAGACATAAACAGTGGGAGGTGAAGGACTCTGACCACAGAGAACTCTAACCAAGAGAATTCCAAGCAGAGTGGATTCCTCACCGAGCATCACCGATAGGATTAAGAGCTTGATTCTGTCAGTCTGCTTCATTTCAGCCATCTGGTGGGAGGTAGCATATATTGATATTATTTGCTTTTCCTGGAGGGCGCAACCATTTCTCTATTTGTTGTTTGGCAATGTGATATTCTCTTCTCTGAATGGCTGTTCAAGAATTCTGTTGAATCTCACCCCAATTTTAAATGGGTTGAGTGTAGTTTACCTATTGTTTTTATAGAATCTATATAGTCAAGATACAAGGCACTTTTTCTGATACACATCTGTACCAACGACTTCTAGACTCTTATTTCTTTGACCTATTCATATATTCTTAGCCAATAGCATCCCATCTTAATGACTGGCACTCTTTAGTAAGTCTTAGTAGCTGGAATATACATTCTCTTTAAATTCTTTTTTTTAAAAAGATTTATTTATTTTTTATATATATGAGTACACTGTAGCTGTCTTCAGACACACACTAGAAGAGTGCATCCAATCCCATTATAGATGGTTGTGAATCACCATGTAGTTGCTGGGAATTGAACTCAGGACCTCTAGAAGAGCAGTCAGTGCGCTTAACCACTGAGCCATCTCTCCAGAGCCCTCTTTAAATTCTTAATAATGCTTTATTATTCATAGCTTTTTGCATTTCCATTTAGATTTTGGAGAAATTTTATAATTTCCAAGAAAAGAAACTGGCTTAGGTTGGAACTGCCATTGAAGCTATAAATCACATTGGAGGAAACCATCATTTACACAATTCTTTCTATCGGTAAAAATATATGACCCGTTTAATATCATTGAACTCCATTTGCTTTCAACATTTGCTTTTAGGTTCAGAGGATATATTTGGTGGCAATATTACTTTGAAAAACTTCAGTTAATTCATATAACGAGTTAAGGAACATTCCATTTTCAGTGTTCTCTAGAATTGTGTGGGTTAAGACTACAATGAAGTTTCTTCCTTAAAGATTTGTGATAATTTATTACTAAAGCATTATCAGTTTGGGGTTTAATTTTGGAGACGTTATTTACTTGTTTTTCTTATTCAATATTAGATAAAAGATTGTTACAATCCGTACTTTCTTCAGGCATAGTTTTGTAAATGATGCTTTGAAAGAAATGAGTCGCTTTCTCTAAGTTGTCCAGTTTATGGACATGAAACTTAAACAACAGCTTAGCACTGTCTCAGCATCTGTGTTACCTGTAGTAGTGACTCCCTGATCCTCCGTGATGTCCCTAACTTGTGTTTTCTCTTGTATGTTCCTTGGCTGGAGTACTAAGTCTTCACCAACCATAGTAACATTTTCCAGAAGCCACACTGGATTTTGTCAAATTTTAAATGCCCTTGGTTTCTGATGAGAGTCTGCCTGATCTGTAGCTGCCTCATGACCTGGCCTGCACTCCAGTAGTGCCAGCCTCAGGCTTGGGATAGTCTAAGATTTGTTAGATCTGGAATGTGATCATGGCTATTGTGCTTTCACAAGCCAGGGTTCAGAGTTTAATTCACTGATTATTTTCTGGTTTCCTGAGTTGGAAATTCCAAGGAAAATGTCAACATTTTTGCTACTACATATATTTAAAGTGTGGATTTTCCCTGGAGTGTGGATTCAGCCCAGCCTTTGCTCATGCTGCATCTTCATTAGCTTGGCTGCTCATCTCTAAACACTTTTTTGTTGAATGGAAATCTCTCTATTTTTATGCGGCATGCTTAATTTTTAAGTATTTGGAAATTTCTTTGTGATATTTCTACTACTTAGCCTAAATTCAATTTTATGCTGGTCAGAGCATACATAATGATTCCAATCCTTTGATATTTACCCAGGCATACTTTCTGGCCAAAATATCTTCAATTTTGTTAAATGTCCCATAAGCACTTAAAATGACTCACACACTTTTAGAAGACTCAGTGGTTGGGTGTATTACTCTGTATTTCTCTATTAGGTCGGTCAGTTAAGCATATGTTTCAATTTTGACTCACACTTCTTTTTTTGTGAGAGGTGTGTGTGTGTGTGTGTGTGTGTGTGTGTTGCATACATGTGCACATGTGTGTGAGTATGTATGCCTATGAAGAGGCCAGAAGACATTGTATGTCTTTTTCTGTAATTCTCTACCTTTGTTTCTGAGACAGGGTCTCTCAGTGAATTTGAAGCTCACTGTTTTGGCTATAGTGTTTCCCAGTCTCCTAATGGTTATGCCCATGTTACTGAGCAGCCACAGGCTGAGGGCTGGGAATGAGAGAAGGGAATGCCACAATCCCGAATGAAACAAAAATCTTCCAGGTCCTTCAGAATTTACAATTAATTCCAACAAATTGTTTTCCTTCAGCTGTCTTTTGAATGCAAGATGAAAGAGCTACAACTCTAGCTAACTCCACTTTTGTTACTATCGGAACGCTATGGGGCAATTCCATCTTTGAAACAAAGTTAACAGCTTCTCCTTACACAGCCAGCCCAGCAGCATGATAAGCCATCTAGACTGTCCCAATCAAACTGCTTTCCTGTCTCTAGGAAGAGACTTCCACCTCCCTGCTCAGAGGCCTTCCTTCCCACTCAACTAAATCCAGCCTTCCAGCCTGAGCACAGGGAGGGCGCTGAGATGGCACATTATCACACACATATCTTTTATTTAGGCACCCTCTGAAGCAGGCACACACTCAAAAGGAAATTACTTATTTGCTCCCAGCAACTAAAGGATGAGCCAGAATTAAAAACAGTAATCCCAAAGGACTTTGGAACCTTAAACACATCCTGTAACCTACCTCCCAGCTAAATATTTATACTCAAATAAAAAGCATTGTTGGGACTCTTTCATCTGGAAGATTAGGCTTCTACTCTAAAGATCTGATAGATCACAAATTTCAAGGCTGTTTCAGACATCCCCAGAGCCAAGGGTTCGTGTTCCCTTGGCCTTTCCAGTCTACTGGAATTAACAGAGGTCACAATTTAAGGTTCATTGTCCATGTATATGAAGGCCTAATAAAGAGCACTTGAGTAGTTTCCAGATAGACAGGGCTCTCTGGGAAGTGATGCCCTGTGCGCACACTGCTAGTTAAAACGATGCTGAGTCCTCTGCAATTACTGTGCTGGGGGAGAGGCAGAGCACTAGGTCAGATAACTACTGTGGTTTGCTCTTTGCAAGGCACAGCCAAAGATGATATAAAAATAATTACATGTGCAAACCAGATTTTCCCAACTGCTTATTCAGTTTCTAGGTCAGTATAGCTGGACAAATCCTCTGGAAGTTAAGGTTTATAGCTGACCAAGAATGGTTAGTTTGCTTGTATTTCTTCTGTGTCCTATATCTATTTAGACATGATATTTGGACCTCATTCTCTGGACAGGTAAGTTAGAGGGCATTAAAACCATGCTAACTGCGGAATCTGAACACCAGCTTCATTACTGTGTAATGAAAACTTCAGGCTTCACACACAGCCTGATACTGAGCAGCTTGGGATTCAGTCTATCACGATAAAAGCTGCAGAATGTACCCATTTTCATGGGTATACTCAGCTCTATAGAACACAGGGATTTCCCTTCTCTCCACTCTAACCAATGCTTAATCATTTGTAGTTTTTAAGGGTATCAATTTTCCTTTATAGAAGGCAACCTGATCCACCAGTCAGTCTTATGAGTGCTAGTCTATATTAACAGCCTCAGAAATGTGAAGCATCACCTATCTGAAACCAACACACACACGCTTAACCCTTGCTCACTGAGAAGTTCACGGCTAGGGAAGAGGAAAGCCCAAACACACTATAAGCACAGAGGGGGTTGCAGACAAATCGTTGCCAGAGATAAATGAAGAGATAGCAAGCAAGCAAGCAAACAAACAAACGTGACTTCATAAGGGATCTAAAGAATTCCACAGTGAGACAAGCGATGGTTTTAGGAGACATGGTCAGTGGGTTTAAAAATGGATGTGTGTCAGGGGGAGAGGGAAGGGGAGGGGCCCCTTGGCAGGTTTCCAAGCTCATCAATTATCTCATTCCTGGTGGGATTTCCACCCACCCCTGTGTAGGCCACCAATTTCCCCATCCTAATTGTCTTTTCCTTTCTCTCAGATATACTGCAGAGTCTCTGTGTCTCTGGAAATTAATCACTATTTGAGAGATTAATTGGAATTTTAAGGTTATTAATTGTAATTTCTTCTTCATCTGGCTTTTTTAATTTTTTTTTTTATTTTAAGGGACTCTACAAGGACTCCTGTAACAGCCAAAATATATATTAGAGAGGAGGGAAAGAATGCTCCACCCCTCTCTGAGTTGTTTGACTAGACCTTGTCAGTTATTATACATAGAGAATTATTAGACTTCGTTATAACCCTCACCTGAGGATTTAAGAAGAAACAGTTTACATAATAAGATTGTGTATAGCTATTACCATTTCCACCCTCAACTACCTTGAATTCAAAGTAAATCATTTAAAGAAGAGGAATCAGTTATTTAAAAGCTAAAGAAAGATAGTACCTAAAACCTTTCCATAGACTTTAGTCATTTGAAGTTTTATTTTCCCTGGAAATGGAATCCTCTGCTGGATGCCACAAAGATGGATGTATGCACACACAAAACACATAGCTTTGTACCCAAGCAAATTGCTCTGGAATGACATGGAAACAAGTATTTTAAAACTTGCTTATTTTATTATCCTGTGTGTATGAGTATTTTGCATCTCTCTCTCTCTCTCTCTCTCTCTCTCTCTCTCTCTGTGTATACATATGTATATATGTATGTATATTACCCTCCAAGGTCAGAAAAGTGTGTCAAATTTCCTGGAACTGGAGTTACCAACAATTATGAAACACCAAGTGGGTGGTGGGAATTGAGCCTGGGTCTTCTCCAAGAGCAACAAGTGTACTTAACCTCTGAGCCAACTCTCAAGCCCAGCAATAAGTATTTTTAATCATAAGTAAATGTCTCAAGACACAATGTAAACATTGGATTGTAACTTGGAGGAAGGAAAACCTTGGGAGACAGATTTAGAGGAACACACTGATTTTAACAAAGCATTCTTTATGGCAGGGAACTTCAGGCATGGGTCCAGGCTAAAAGAGACCCTTAATTCAGACATCTAGGATGTGTCTCTAAATGGTGACATTTACAGAAGCCAATGAACAATGAACAAGTGTCAGTATCCTATTTAACTAGACTAAGTACCTCTGCCAGGGAAAGTGGAGAAATCAGCCTGCTTCCCCTTGTAGCCAGTGTGTCCTGAAACTAGAGACCACACCTGTGCCACCTTGTGTACTGGTCTCCAAGTAAAACACCTGCTGGCGTCTATAAGAGGATGTGAAAGCCACAGAAGCCACAGAAACTGGGGCAAACTCAGAACCATCAACGGATAATGACTGTTGGTAATCTCCAAAGCTCTGTGCAGTGTGGTAAAGCTACTATCACTCCCATGCTTTGGGTTGTGAACTTTTTCAGTGAAGTTAATGTCTTCATGCATTCATTCTTTCTCTTACTTAAAATTTTTTTTTTAAAAGAGCTCATGATGAAGTAGTCTTTCTCCTAGTAGCTGTGAATCCAGGGTCCCTTCCTTCACAGAGAGATAGTTCACTGGAAACACTTTGACTAAGGAGTTACAAGTGAACTGCTGCAGATTTCTTTTGTCTCTAGAGTCCATCAAGGCTGGTACCAACCACTTTCCCAATGTCAATGAAAAGGAACAGGAAAGAAAAGTTAGGGAGACAAAGATCCAGCCCTTGCCACCATCCTGATAATTTTTATAGATAAAATATTTGAGAAATTAATAAGGGATAGTAAATGGTAAATTATCATGTAGCAGACACTTAACTGTAGGAAGATTCATTTATTTTTCTTTGAAATTATAACTACTAACTATACTCAGATGTCACCATGCTTTTAGCAATGTAAACCTATCAAGCTAGTCTCTGCTCAAGCCTTTGTTTGTGATGAATGGGACAAATATAAGTACTCCAGCTTAATGGACATCTAAGATCATGCAATAGAAAAGAATTCTGTAAGAGCTGGGATGAACTTGGAAGCTCCTGTCGTAGACAATGCCAATTGAGAAAGCCTCTCCATCCTAGGAGAGATGAGGTTTCCTAGAAATGCCAGCTAATGTTGCAGCATCTGGCCAAAAGGAAGTGGTAGGCCAGGAGGCCAAGGGAGAGGTTCCTCCAACGTCCACACAGGACAGGAAGCAGAGCATTAACAAAAATCTGAGGAGATCTGGGTGCCAGGAAACATCCTAAGTCACTGGGCACTACAAAGATGAATAAGACCAGTGCTTTCCCGATTACTCAAGAGCCAGAGGACAGGAAGCTGTATCTGAGCATAAATGAAAGCACAGAGGGGCAGGAGTGAACCGATGTATTTGGGGGTGAGGAGGGAAATCATCCTTAAGGAAGCATTGAGAAACACTACCTCCTGAACCAAGGGGAAGGAAACACAACCACAGCTTCCCTCCACAAAGGCCACCTGGTTCTCATGACAGACAAATGAAGAAAGGTCAGAGTTCTTGTGAGTGTGCACACAGGTTACAATAACAATACTAATCATGTGTTCTCCTCTCTTCTCCCTCCCTTTCTTCCTCCCTCCAACACTAAAGCTAGAGTCTTTATGTTGGACTATATGAAAATGCTCCACACACAAAAAACGTTACTTAAAATGTGAGCTAGTAACAAAAGCCCAATAACACGTATGAAAAAACTGAGAACTTTAAATGACAACCCAATCAAATAATGTCATTTAGTGTAATAAATGTAGAGCTTAAATATAAACAAAAGTGCTTTGAAAACTATGATTATGCGGTGCCATGTGTACCACATCCATGCTGTAAGCAAGCAAACTACGTCTACATGTTGTTGGGGTTCACAGCCAATTTATGATGTTTCTAAACTGCCAGCCACCACCCTGAAGTGGATTATAACCTCAAACTGAGGGTCTTGAACTAAATTTTCTTAGTTCTTTGGAAATGCTGAACAATGAGTTTTGATCATATTCACCATCCCCCACCCCAACTCTTCCCAGATGTACCCCCTTACTTCCATGGGTTTCTTTTATCCCCCCCATCAAGGTCATTTGTGCTGTCTAAATGGCCTTGGATGTGTGGCCTTCTACTGCATGGTGCCTGCCTTACCAGGGGCTACACTCTTAGAGAAAACTGACCCCTCCTTTCCTAGCAGCTAACAACTAGTTTTTCAATGAATGAATACTAATACCATAGGAAAAGCAATAGCAGAACATTTTGTGCTATGAAAGCATTTTCATGGGTGCGGACACACACGTGTGTATGTATGTGTACACGCATGTATGATGTGTTAGGCCGTGAAAGCCTAAGGCCACTCATGACAAGAGGCGTACTCATCATAGAAACCAAATTTTTCCGAGACCAGATGAGACCAGCTATGATTCGTCTCCGTCCTGCTTATTCCATTATCCTGCACCCCAGACCACTGGCATGGCTTCTGTTCCTGCAACACTTCAGGTGCTCTCTTCCATGAGCATCAGCGCTGGCTGCTCCAAGCTTGGTCTAGTTCTTCCTCCACAGTTCCCTTTTTTTCAAAAGCCACCTCCTCAGAAAAGTCTCGCCCAACCACATTTCAAAATTCAGAGCCCCAGACTCTTGCCTTCCCTATTCAGCTCTCTGATTTATCCCTCAACTCCCATGAAAGTTATTACCTTCTAATTATATATTTTATATGTAGTATGATTATATAGAGATGCATATATATCCTATACTGTTTCTCCTGTTTACTCTCTGCTTTTAAGTCTCCAGGAGGTCCAGAACATTTGCATGTTTGGTCCCAGCGGTATTATCTCCAATATCTAGAACATACTATGCATTTGTGCCAGTGAATGCGCACTGGACTGTATGTAAAATACATTTGTTGGTATAGGTCATATAGGCTTGTATGAGTGTCTTGGAGCACACTTGAGGTGGCTCTGAGGTGCTCCATGTGAAGGATGAAAAGTGAGTGCAGCATACACACCTGTGAGCCCCTCACATCTCAAGACTAGGTGCTGCCTATGGAAACTTCTGTCTGAAGCATGGGTGTGGGGTGGCTGGAAGTGGAAACAGTATTGCTCCCTTGAGCAGCCACCACAGCATCACAAATTGGCAAAAGGAAATATGCAGTCAGAAAATCATAAAAATTTCAAGACCTTCTCAGACAATCTGGCTTGACCTAATCACTTCACCAACGAGCATCCAAGTTACAAAGTGGTACTGTCATTTGCCCCAGGGTACTCAAAAAAGTAAATGCTGAGCTAAAACTAGTGGAGACTTCAGTCATGTGACTCTCCACCTAGAGCTCTTCACTCAGCTGCCCTAAAAATGAGGAACAGGGATGGCTCCCCGCAAGCATTCTGCCTGTCCTCTTTGCTTTAAAAGTCACCTGAAAGCCTTTGTGCAGTTGTGTGCCAATCACCTCTTCCAGGAGAGGCCTGGCAGTTTTGCAGGAATCTCTATTTTAAAAACAAAGAGCTGCTAATGATCATCGTTTCTCATAAATGAAAGCCAAAAAAAAAAAAACCCTTGCCATGGCAACCGGGGGAGGTTGACTCATCTACTATTATCCCGTGACGGTCTAATAATACAGTCCCAGTGTGTATCAGGCCCAGGGTGCTAGTCTGTCAAGAATCAAAACTTTTAACCCCCATAGTCCCACTTTTCATTAGAAGTAAAGGGTCTGAACACGGTCAGATTGATAGGTCTGTTTTCCAGAGCCATGGGCTAAGTGATGTACCGTAAACAACAAGAAGAAACATTGTAGCATTAACAAGAAAAAGTAGTTCAGTAGAAGGAATAGATCTGTATAGTACAAAGCAGTTTCTCAGGCAGTGACATTCATACCCAGTGAATGGCTGGGACTGCTTCGTCCTCAGCTAAGCAGTGACAAGCACTCTCCTCTGACCCTGAGAGGCCATTAGAACTTTGTCTCTGAGGTGCCTGTCAAAGACTTCTTGGTCCCCACTTTCTTAATAGAACCCTCTTCTGTTTGGCCCTTCGGAAGATGGTGGTCCATTCTTATCCCAGACAGAGGTTTTGACTAGATGAAGAGCATCCTAGAACCCTGCTTCCTTGTCTAGGATGAGTTTACAGCCGAGCATGTGACAACACTATAGTTAATGAGGAAAGGGAACATCTGTTGTAGGTGCCGATGCTTGTGGAGAAGGTCTTATTTTCCATGGAGCCGGGGGATGGGGTCTAGATATGATTCCAAGACTGCTGTCGTCTTGACACCAGAGTGAGGCTAAAGAAAATGCTCGCCCATGAGGAAGAATTGAATTAGAGAGAAGCTGATACAATGGGAGGTCACAGTGCACAGAACTGCATGGTATTGGAGATGCAGTGTTCTATCCCGTATGGTAGACTCTTGCACCCTGGTCAGGAAGAAGGGCAGTGTATGTTTTGCACACGCTGTTGTTTTCCTGACATGAGATTGGGCCATGAGTGAGCAGCAGGTCCTGGGATTCTTCGGGATTCTTTTGTTAGAGATAACTCAGCATGTGGCTTAGGAAGGAGGAGGACAGCACAGCACTGCACTTTGTCACATGCATGCCACTGTCCTATGGGATTCAGAGATGGCAGCCAGATTCCACCCTGAGGAGAATCCAGAACAGCTCCATCTATCCCATGCTTACTTCCCTTTCTGGATGCCAGGAACACACTCGCATGAGACCTTAAGAGAAGAACCGACAAAGATGTTCAACTCCAGCTCCAGACACTGTCCTTGACACCAGAGTTCTCACCTCCATCAGCTCCAGGGCATAGCCATCTCTTGACCAACTGACAGTGTCCACAGGAAAGGCAAGAGGAGAGTCACTACTGGAAACCAACAGGCATCTGAAAGATGCTCACTAATTGGAGCCAGTACTATAAATTGTGTGACTCTAGACAGGCTCCTGTCTGTGCTGATTCATATTTCAGATGTGACTGGATGAAACAGTTTTCTTGGCTTGTTCAGGATAAAAGCCAACATTATCTGAACATCCAAGAAAGCTATTCCTCTGCAACATTTTACTCTTTCTAAGAAAGTATTTATGGTGTGATACTGTGATCTTACATGATCAAAGGGTGCCGGGCCCTTTGGCTAGAAATAACAAAAGAGGCAGCTGAAGTTATCCTTAGGAAGATATGCGTAGACAAGAAGATATGCTTAGGAATGTCTGTACAGACAGCCTTCTTGTGATAGCAGGTGCAGCTGGTGCACATCTGTATTAGTAACCAGGCTACCAATGGCACAGGGGCACACACAGCTCTGGTGACCTGGGTTTGGAAAGCTGGGAAAATCTAATTAACTAGTCATGAAAAAACATGTTAATTGCTTGTCCAACAGTGGGGAAATACCTGCTGTTCTCCTCATTCTTCCGTGGGAGGGAGAACAAACACCCTTATCCAGTAGAGGCTGAGTGACCAGGCTCCATGGCCTAGTCTTGGCAGAGGAGCAACTGGCTAGAGAATAAAAATGAATGTGGAAACAAACGGAATATAAGGCCTCAGACTGGCCTGTAATTTGGAATTTCAGCTATCAAGAGAGTGAGACAAGATTGCAAGCTCATGGTCAGTCTGGACAACTTGGTGAGACATAATCTCAAAATAAAAGTTAAAAAATAATAGCTTAGTGGTAGAGTAAATGCCTAGGATGCAGGGGGGCCCAAGCTGGATCCCAATACCACAAGGAAGAGAGGGAAGAGAGAAAGAGGGAGGGAGGGAACAAAGGAGGGAGAAAGGGGAGTGGGAAAGGAAGGAAGGAAGGAAGGAAGGAAGGAAGGAAGGGGCACCATTGTGAGACATGTAAGTAATCAATGGTGTGAGATTAAAGTCTCCTGTGGTTACTAGCATCCTGTCCAGAATAGATCTGTCCTGTGGATATTTTTTTCTATAGGCTTACCTTGTGAACATTTTCCCTTCTTGCTTTGTTGTTGCTTTGGTTTGGGCTTGTTATTGTTGTTGGTTTTTAACACAGGATCTCCTTTGTAGACCAGACTGATCTTGAACTCACAAAGATGCACCAGGCTCTGTCTCCCAAGTGCTGGGATTAAAAGAATGTACCACCATGGCTGGCCTCATTTTTATTATATTAATTTTTGGCATTTAAAAAGTGATAGCTTTAATGGAATACAATTAACAGATACTACACAATTCACCTGCTAAAAAATGCAAAATATGACTTTCCCGGTATGCACAGACATCTGCAACCATTATCACAGTCAAATTTAAATACTTTCAGTGTCCTAAAAGGCACCTTCCATCTATTAGCAAGGGCTCACTTTCCTCCCCAATGTTCTGGAACAAGGAATCTACTTCTATGATTTTTCTCTCCTGAATGTCTTATATGAGTGGCATCAAACAGCATGTAGTCTTCTATGAATGGCTTCATTCACTTACCACAGTGTTTCTCAGGCTCACCTTGCAGCATGTAAACATAGTCATGCTGTATTTACATTTCCTGAGCTCTGTATCTACATTTCCTAAGTGTCCACTATTCACTGCTACAATGAGCTTGTGAACTGCAAATCAAGCTATAAAATCCTGGCTCAGAAAAGACGGTTTAATTTTGTTGGGAGTCTATCGATACAAAGTACTACTTTGTATATTACAGCTACGTTTTTATATTATGAATTTAAAGAAAACTAATTCTATGAAAACCACTGAAGCATGAGCCAATGCAAAAGGGTAGCTAGTCCCTTATACAACTGGCACATGGGCCGTGACAGACTGCCTGACATATAAATATTAATGCTCCTTACATCTAGTTACTGACTTCCCGTAAGGCAGACACCACTCAAAACTTCAGCTTTAGCACTCAAAAAACAAACATAAAAATTCAGAGTTGTGAACTTTATCAGGAGAAACTGTAAGAAGACAGAGACAGGAGGGAGAATCCTGGGAAGGCTGAGGAGAGACAGTGCTCCTAAGTTGTGTGGTGACTTCCTGGCCATTGTATTATATACTTCACAACGTGCAGGTCTACTAGAAAAATTCTTTCACATGTAGACAGTTCTCTAGGGACAATTGGTTGACTTTGTGAGGCTTTGACTGATGCATATCCAGGAGACTATACTTCAAACTTTGATATTTTTCTTGTGAGGAAGATAGTCTCCATCAATGTTGGGCACCAAGCAACAAGCCCTCAACAGCCATGGATGCAGGCAACATCTCAGCCATGTGATCACAGGATGGAGTCCTGCAGAAATCAGAACTACAGTATGCTATGTTGCTAAGCTCTGATGCTAGGGTAGGTTAGATGTATCCCATGTGTGGTAATGACAATGGCCCTTATAGGCTCTTAGGGCTGGCACTATTAGGAGATGTGGCCTTGTTGGAGGAAGTGTGTCACTGGAGGTAGGCTTTGAAGTTTCAGAAGCTCAAACAAGGCCCAGTGTCATTCTCTCTTCCTGCTGCCTGCCAATTCAGATGTAGAACTCTGAGCTCCAGGGCCCCTTCTCCAGCACCATGTCTGCATGCATGTTGTCATGCTCCCCACTATGATGACAATGGCTGAACCTCTGAACTATAAATCAGTCCCAATTAAATGGGTTTTTTTTTTGTTTTTTTTGTTTTTTTTTTTGTTTTTTTTTTTATAAGAGTTGCTTTGGTCATGGTGTCTCTTCACAGCAACAGAAATACTAAGACTTCATGCTTTCACAATTTATAATATTTTACATTCGCAATGTGCTTATTTTGATACAACCCATCTTAAATTGAGGATAATCTGCACTGCACATTGCATAGAAGTTAATTAAAAAAAAAAAAAAAAAAAAAAGAGCCAGTCTTCTGGATAGGAAAGGGTAAACAGAGGTAACCCTTAAAACTCCCTTAGAGCCATCTAAGCTAATTTAAAATGGCACTGGCAATGTTGGGTGCACACTGGCTGACTTGGTTCTGTTACGTGTCAAAACTCTGAAAGCCTGTTGCAGAAGGGCTGGCCTGCGTGCACATACAGCAAGCAGGTCCTGAGCTGAGTGATTGCTCCTCACCCAGGAAGAGAACCTACAAAGCCTCCTTCTAGCATGAGAATATCTTGAGAGCAGAGATCTGAATTTTTTTTTTTCCCCATGAATTTTCAAGTCTCTTTCAGAGACACTTACAGATTCGGTTCTCTCAGTCTTAGCAGCCCATTTTACAGACAAGACACTGGAGACCAGGGCAGTCCAGGTTAACAGAGCCCACTGCTACTAGAAAAACCTTATCAACAGTGCGAGGTTCAACTGCACCCGCCACTGTTTACAAACCCCAAGAACTGGACGTTAGAATCAAGGTTCAGAGAGTTCTCTGTAAAGCACAGGAAAGAAGAGCTATCTGCTGCATGGGTAACGAATGGATGGGATTCATGACTGTGAGGAAATGTAGCTTAAACTCCACATGGAGTCAGACACATCTCCAGGAGCCTCTGGGTGACAGATTTACACTCAGCTCTTCATGAAAGGGAGATGCTGCAGGTGCTGTGCATTTTTACAAAATACTCTGCCAGTACAGGGCAATGCAAAGCTAAGTACAGACTAGTCATCAGCAGGTTTCTTAAGGCAAGTAGCATTCAAGCTTCATCACACCTTCCTTATAAGGGAGACTGAACAGCTAGCACTTGCTGTGGTTGTTCCCATACTCAGATATTGATTATTTCAGCAGACTTTACAAAAATCCCTGTCCGTTGATACCTCCCACCCCCCCAGGAAGAACTTACATTTGAGGGGAGACAAGGCATGTAGCTTAGTTTGGCTATGGCAAACCAGCATAGGCCCCTTGTGTGGCCAAAGTTCAGCCCAAGCGCATAGTAATGTCATTCGTAGGAAATAAGCTTCCTTGGATGCTGAGTAGCTTCAACACTAGCCATTGATCACAAGGGAGGAGGCAGAAAGGGTAACGAATAAGCCGAGGAGGGCCCCAACCAGAAGCTCATAAGTCAAAGGGCACACACTTGTGGGAGCCACTATACTGCCCTCTGCATATGCAAACCAGCAAATAATAAACACACTTTAATGCTTCCAGTGCTCTGTGGGGGCAAGCACTGTAAAGCAAAATGGTTAATTTTTCTATAATAAAGTGAATTTGAATGAACAACTTAAATCAATATTAGGCGGTGGTATTATGTGTATTAATATCTACATATCATTAGCATAATCCCAAGTGAATTTTTCTCATTACTAAAAGTAATGCTAGGCTTGACTTTTCATTTCCTTTGGTATTAACTTATATGCAATATAAATTTGGTTAGAAATAACTTTTGTTTGAAATCTGATCTACTTCCACTCTCTGTGTAGACATAGACAGACACACAGACGTGTATGTGTGTGTGTGTGTATGTGTGTGTGTGTGCATGTGCACGCACACATATACAGATTGACAGCAGGATGCCTCAGTCCAGAGAATATCAGAGGAGTGTTCTCCACACAGGCAGAAGAGAGATGGACCCCTTGGCTCTTCAGTCTCTCCTACAACTTTAGAACACTGCAGACTTTCTTTCAAAGGTTACACAAAATTAACACATAGATGTGTAAAGTCTAGAATTTCAGTGACTCTAAAACAAAACCACAAAGAAAGCAAAACCCTTCTATGCAAGAATCTAATGAATGCTCCAGCCTTCTCTCTGTATTCCAAACCTATGTACAGATTCAAGAATAACTAATGACACCTTTAAGTCTGGGGCTAAAATCAGGACCTACAGGCTCGGTTGTCTTAATAAACAGAAGGTCACTTCTGGAAAGCATACAGTGGGAGACATTGGGTGTACACCAGCAGGTTGTGCTTGGCAATCTCTGTGGCAAAGGCTAGAGCAGGCTTGCTCATTGGAGCCACCCAGACCAGTTCTGTCTGCTGCAGAGATATTGTGAGCCACATATGCAATATTAAATGCCCTAGGATTCATACTAACAGTTTAAAATCAAGTGAATTTAATTTTAAAGTGCATTTTATTATCTATTATAATTTCAACATATATTTAGTATTTTTAAAGGATAATAAGATAATTTTCATTTGTTTCTGTTATACTGTCTTTAAACATGTGTTGGTTAACTTTATGTTAACTTGCCACAAGCTAGAGTCATTCGGGAAGAGGAATTCTCAGTTGAGAAAATGCCTCTATAAGATTAGCCTATAGAAGCCTTCAAGACACAACAGGACTGACGCACAAATGAACTCACAGAGACCGTGGCAGTGTGCCCAAGACCTGCACAGGTTCAAGACTGATGGGGTCCCAGCATTGACTGTAGGAAGTGGACACAGGATCCCACTCCCAACCAAGAAGCTATCTGCAACTGACACCTACTGGCAAAGGGAAAACCATTTTCTCCAATGGAGTGTCACTAGGAATACCAACCACACTTCAGGGAAGGCCCAAGGCTTGTAGTATAGTTGGCCAACACAAAACAAATTCAATGATGGTTTTGTGAACTCTTTTGTTTCATTTTGCTTTGTTTTGTCACATTTCGGCTTAATTGGTATTTTGTTTGTTTTGATTTTGAGTTTGTTCAGTTGTTTCTGTTTCCTGGGTTTTTGTTTATTTTGTTTTCTCCAAACATGAAGTTGTGTGGGTGGAGTGGCTGGGAGGAGTCGGGATGGGGGAGGGAAAAATGATCAAAATATACTGTATGAAAGAAACTGTTTTCAATTAAAAAATTAAACGATTGGCCTAGAAAGCAAGCTTTCAAGGGATTTTCTGGATTAGGGATTGATGTGAGAGGGCCCAGCTCACTGGAGGTGGTACCAGCCCTGGGTAGGTGATCCCCACTGTATAAGAAAGCAGGCTGAGCAAGCCGTAAAGAGCAAGCCAGTAAGTAAGCAGTGGTTCTCCATGGCTTCTGCATCAAGTTCCCACCTTACATTTCTGCCCTGACTTCCTTCACTCATTGTGACCTGAAAGTCGTAAAATGAAATAAACCTTTTACTCCCTAGGAAGCTTTTAGTCATCAATAATTCAGAGTCTGGCCATAATTCAATGAGCCCTTAGCCACATAAGGTTTCCATATTGATCTGGGCAGATCTGGGTCTGAGAAGGAGACTCTTAAGGGTAACCCTGCAACTCCTGCACGCTGGTAGACGCAGCAAGAGATGACTCCTGAAGTCATGTCCTTCTTTTCTACTTTGCCAAAGCACTGGGCCTCCAACAAGAAGAGAATTGCATAAGATCACCTCCCCAGTGAGTCTGTGAATCACAGAGCCTACAGCCAAGGTCTGAACTCATGTCAGCAAAGAACAGGCTGTGAACATTACAGTCTTCGGGCTATTGGTTTCAGAATCCAGTGGTCTTTCTGAGAGTTATTGACACTTTCAAGAGGTGACCATCCGCCTCTCCATTTCTGTTGTACCTGAAGGTGGTAACAGCTGTTCAGGGAGGAAACCTTCCTTTCCTGAAGAACTCTCATGTTCCTGTATCTCATCTGTAGGCATTTCTTCCAAATTATGTGAGCTTAACATTCCAAACGCTAAACTGATTTTTTTTAAATACCCAATTCATTTGCATGGCTGTGTTAGTGAGCCTGATGCAGATGGAGAACAGCTCTAGGCAAATAGTCTGCTGGTGGGCAGGCAGCTCGAAACATGGCTGGGATATGCAGTGACCTCAGTCCACATAGTCACAATTTTCCTATTTTCTTGATGATGCTTTAGAAGAAATACAACTGAGACACCCAGACATTTCTAGACATAGGCATTTTTCCCCCTTGGAAGTTGAAATTAAAGCTCACTGTGGATCTTTTTCGAAAAAGAAATCAAGTTACCAGTAAAGAAACAACAGACTCTTTCTGGTAAGAAACTTGAATCAAACGTCAGGATTAAAAGAAGATGAGATCACAGACATTTTAATTATTCTCTTGGTCATCATCCCTTAGCCATTGCTCCACAGGTTCCCTGAAAGTTATGAAGAAACCGCTCTTTTTAAAAGCCAGTTTGCAAAATTAACTAGAAAACCTAAACCATACTGTGATGGCATAGGATGGAATTCTCTGTCCTCGGCTGCTTCCTCTTTCTTCCTTGGTTCTCGGTCTTAGAACTATGCACACCCATGTCATCCAAAAGGATTTCTCCCCACAATGTGGGTCTAATCTAGTAGCCACTGGAGGAGTGAGCTTTTCAGCATTCAGATGTTCTAGAACAGCTGAGAACCTGAATTCTTTTAAATGTAAATAGAAGTAGCTGCCTGTGGCTAATGGCCACCCTAGTAAAGGCAACTCTGTATGGAGCTGTAGCAGGTTGGACTCACTCAGGTCTTGCTGTCTCCAAGAGATGCAAAGACCATTTGAAACCCAAAAGACTACATGTCTTTTTGAAGTACCTCATCAATGATAAAGGTCCATGAAGCCAGACAGAAGAAAAGTCTTCAATAAATTCTCTGCAGTTGATACTATTCTTTGGCTTGAGCCAGGAAGAAGAATAGACAGTTGGTATGTGGGAATTAGGATTCTGGAGTCAGCCCCATTGTGACCTCGCTGAGTCGAACTGGTCAGACAGTCCTGAGTTCTCTGGACCGCGATCTTCACAGGCACCAAAGGTCAGGATCTGCTAAACAAACCCCAAGCTCCATTGTACTCCAAACCTGCTCAGCCTTGCTCATATTTCTTAGTGGACAAAGGAGGATTAGACACTGGTTGTTTAAAACTAATAATTTATGTTGCTGATACCATATTGCAAAAGGGGTGAAGTTGGGTGACTGACAGGCCTACCTGTTGAAACAAGGCAATGTTGCAACTAATTCATACCATGTGACTAAATTCATAGAACAGCACCTACTATCCAGTGTGACTACGTGTGAGGAAGAAAGCTGGCTATTTGTATAAGGAGCTGGTGGCAGTTCTCACTGAGTCCCTAGCAAGAAGTACTCTGATATGTCAATAGTCACATCCTAGGCCATCAGCCTCAGACCGCACCCCACCCAGATCTTCCCACCCCTCCCCCCCGGCCCCCAGGCAACAGTAACAGAAGTCCCTGGCATTGCTGACTGCCTGTGAGGCTAGTATAGTCCTAACAGAGGCTGGCTCCCTCTTGCCATGGCCAATTTGAGTAAACTCCTGCTAGTCACTTGGAGGCACACAATTGTGTTCTGTTCCACCCACCAACATGCACTGAGGCACAAGTGTCTACTCTGATGCAAATCTATGTGAAAGATTGAAAGCCAGCTTTCTCTTCAGCATGGCCCATGAACGATGCTAGGGAATTTAGGTAATATTGAAGGCAAGGTAATCCAAATGTGGGATTTGTGAAAATATTTCCAAACAAAAATGACAAATGTGGGAAAAGAAAGGAAAGGAAGGAAGGAAAGAAGGAAAAAAGAAAGGAAGGAAGACAAGCAGGCAGGCAGAGAAGGAAAGAAAGAAGCAGAATGCATATGGGAAGCCATATTAGAAGCTAGGAAATGCAAACACACTTGTAAAGTGATGGGTGAATGTTATCAATCATTTGCCAACCTGAGGCTAGGACTGTTTTTTCTTTCTTTGTACATAATATCTTGGCAGGAATACTGATCTCTTGGCAGAAAATTCTTTCCCCAAACATGCCAGTACAACATTGTGCATCTTTTCCAACTAAATGTCCGGTTGTTGTTGCCACTGTGTAGGAACAACAGGAGATCCTGCTGAGCAGCAGATGGTCCTCAATAGAGGCTAACACTGAGGCCAGGCACCAGGTAGCAGTTAAGAGTACACAGTGTCCAGCTAGACCATACGCAGGCTAGCCTTGGAAAATACTTGATGTTTCTATCTCTCAAAAGCCAAACGAAGGACAGAGTCACCTACACAATTCAGGGGGCTAGGTGGAGGAAGGGCTACCTGGACAAAACACACAAGCCCATGTGGTCCCTGTTAAATACTAGAAAGCTGCATCCTCATGGCTGTCTTTTTGCTGCCATGACAAAATATTCTTAAGATCCTAAGAGTGGCAAGATTTATTTTGGCTCATGGTCTCAGAGACTTCAACCTGTGGTCAGGTTTTGGGTCTGCTGTGGAGCAGAACCTCATGGCAGGGAATAGGTGGCTGGGGAGAACTGTTCATCTCCTGGTGGGTAGAGGGAAAAGAGACAGCCCTCAACTCAGTAGGCTCTTTCTTTAAAAAGTCCCACCGTTTCCTAGCATCGTCAGGGCTGGTGACCAATCAGTCCATCAACCTGTGCTCTTTGGTCTTAAGATTAAGTCCATAGCAAATGTATTTGTTTAAGAAGATTGTCCTACTGGGCTCATTTGAGTCACTACAAGTGGGCAGTGGTGATAATTAAGCTCATTTGGATGCAAAGAGGCCACCAGGAAAGCAGATGGACTTCATGGGAGAGAGTGCTTTCTCTCTCAGCATTAATCTTAGTTTTGCAAACTTAACAGTGATTTTTAACTCCAATTTTTTGTGCAAGCGATTTAAAATAAAACAGATACTCAACCCTTCCTGTTAACATTGATGATTGTGAGGTGTAGTGTCCAACTGCAGAAGTTAAATCTGGTTCTCCCAGCTCCATGCTCCCAGAAATAAAACTCAGACTCAAAATATATTTACTAGTACCTTGGCCATATAGCTAGCCTTTTTTTTCTGACTAGATCATAACTTAAAATAACCCACTTATTTTAATCTACATTCTGCCACGTGGCTCAGGCACCTGTGCTCAGGTACCATGTATCCATCACATCTTCCTGGACGAATCTCCCATGCCTCACTCTCTCCCAGAATTCTTTCTGCCTCCTTGATGTCCCGCCTTCTATTCTACTCTTTCTTATAGGCCGTAAGTTTTTTAATTGATAGGTGATGCATCCATACACTATACAAGATATTCTCTCTACAGCCAGCAGCTATCATTCGAAAGCAAAGCAATGTCTTCTCCATGTAACTGAATATTACAGAAGAAAAGGTTGGTTCCAAAGACTCAAAAGGTTTCTCCATGTGCAGGTTTGCCCCTGTCATGGGTGGAATCTAGATCCATACAGCTCCTAACTACACACTTGTTAGTGGTTCCCAGAATTGCCAAAGTCCAGGTGTTCCCTCTGCATCTAGGAATGTAAGGCTTTCTGTGTATGTCACTGGGCACGCCCTCCCAATAACAAGTGAGAAACATTCCTGCTTCTAGGATCAACACCAGTGTGAGAGTAGAACACAGTTTACCTCCCTGCTTTCAACACTGCTCTGCAGAATCCATAAAAATAAATACGTCGATCCGTTCAAGAACAGTATTTCAATCAAGGCTAAGATACTGTACCCCAGACTAATTTTTACCTTTTTCCTCTTGTAAAACTGGCCAATGTTGTTTTAATATCTCAGATGCTTATGTTTTAAAAATGTTAAATTCTTAAACAGGGGTCTCTTTAATATTTAATATTCTAACTTGTTCAGTTACTAGAAAACATATCATTTGTTTACTACATTGTATGAGATGTGGGTTTTTTTTTTTTCTTGATTGTGAAATTATCCACTTGGCAATCAATCATATTACTAATATGCAAAAAATTCTTATTTTAATTATAAAAGCAACTATGACCCATGATTATTAAAAAAAAAACCTTTTCAAATCAGCCACTTTATTTCTGGATATAATCAAATACATCTGGCTATATTAAAATCTTAAAGATACTGATTTCTGTATGTTGGCAGGTACTTTAAAATAATAAAAGGAATCAAATCTTGCCAGTGTAGGTGCTGTGAGGTTTAATTATCAGTGGTCATCATTAAAACAGAGTCATGTCCATTCTTTTTACACGTAATTGAATCCTTCATAAGAAAATTCTGAAGAGTTCTCAGCAAATGTATTTTTAAGTTAATGTTAACCTGATGACTTTGTTATGAGACAGTTGGCTTGGGTGATGTGGTTAAACAATAGCAAGGAAGATTATTCAAGTCAGAGAACCTTGAGCTTATACTGAGTGAATTACCAGTTTCCCTCCGTGAAAACACCAGCAAACTTCATTCTCTCAGCTGTTTCCTCAGAGACCGGGCTAGAGCAGATTGGGACCCTGCAGATGCCAGCTGTTCCTTTACTAGTGGCCCAATGACCAAGTTCATCCTTGACTCCAGGATCATTTCATCAAAGTCTCCAGGGACTGTCACACCCACCAGGGGAAAAGATCAATGTCCCCAAGAAAAGAAAGGGAAAGTTACAGACTTATCTATCCATCTCCAGGCCTGGGTCTAAGTTCTCAGTGAACCTGAAATGTCTTTCTCTGCCTGCACTCTAGAAAGCTTCTAACTATTCATCAATGTCCAAGACTTTTGTCAACTCCACTGGCCACTCCAGTCTGCAGGAATCATTTCCTTGCCCTGCACATCCCTCTACAGAGTGTGCTATACCACTGTAGGACACAGACTCTGCCTATCTCTTCTGCTGCTTCGCAGGGAGACTCTTAAGTTATCTTTTCAATGCAAGCACTCAGAGTTATGTCTGAAAGCTAGAATGTGCTCAATAAATGTTTCTTTAATGGAGCTCAAACTCAAGATTAAATTCAGCATGTGTACTGGCTGGTATTATGTCAACTTGACACAAGCTGAAGTCATCAGAGAGGAAGGAGCCCCAGTTGAGGAAATGCCTCCATGAGATCCAGCTACAAGGCATTTTCTCAATAAGTGATCAAAGGGGGAAGGCCTGGCTCATTGTGGGTAGTGCCATCCCTGGGCTGATAGTCCTGGGTTCTACAAGAAACCAAGCTGAGCAAGCCATGGGGAGCAAGGCAGCAAGTGGCACCCCTCCGAGGTCTTCACATCACATCTCCTGCCTCCAGGTTCTTGCCTTGTTTGAGTTTCTGTTCTGACTCTTTTGGTGATGAACAGCAACCTGTAAGTGTAAGACAAATAATTCCTTCCTTCTCAACTTACTTTTTGGTCATAATGTTTCATTGTAGCAATAGAAACCCTAAGATAGCATATGAGGGAAGAAAGAGATTTTACGTACACTGGGCGCTGAGTTTATTTCAGCACATAAGGCTGAAGCCACTGAGCACCTTCATTTCATTCCTCAAAGAAGACTGCTTGCAACAAACATTTTTTTAAAGATGTGTGTGTGTGTGTGTGTGTGTGTGTGTGTGTGTGTGTGTGGTAGGTGTGCCTATTGAGGCCAGAAGAGGGCGTGCATCCCCTGGAGCTGGAGTTACAGGTTGTTATAAGCCTTTCAGTGTACCAAGGGCACTGGGGACTGAACTCAGGCCCTCCGGGAAGAACAGCAATCTCTCCTAACCACTGAGCCATCTTTCCTCTACATCAAGCACTCTTATGCATTAGACCCTGTGCCCAAAAACTCAGCATACTGATTTAATGGGGAAATTGAAGCTAGGGAAAATTTAAGTAACCCACCTCAAGATGCCTCACTGGTCAGCAGTGGAGCCAGAACTCAAATACAATGATCTCAGAAGTTTGAAGCTACAAAGAAAGCTAGAATTATCTCCCTTGCTAAGCCTTGAAGCCCAAGTCTGGCCCACAGTTGGCCCTTCGGCATGGTGACTAATGGGTTCACAGAGTGCCCTACTTTCTCAGACTCTGGCCTTTGCCTGAGAGAACCCAGCTGCTCTGAGAAACAGACTCTATTCTTTGCTGCTCAACACCTCTCACAGGTGTGAATTGCTTGTGTCCTCTGAATTATTCATTACCCACACAATGGTAAGTGTGCTTAAAAAGAACTATGATTCCATATTTTGCAAGACAAAGTGTCTGATGAATTGGTGAACTAAGCCATATAAGCCCACAGGTCAGGTTGATTTACATGAAATAGTAAATAGATTCATGTACGCTCTTTGCATCTCAGGTTTCATGCAATTTCCCACAGTTTCCAACTGGATTAAAAACAAACAAACAAACAAAAAACAAAACGGCGGTCTATAAAACAGGAGAGAAAGCCATCGTAGGCATGCCTCCCCTATCTGCACAACAATAACCACCCTCTAAAGCTTATCCTGGCTTCTGTGAGCATCAGTGTCTTCCCAGGACTGAGTTAGGATTTTTCATCAGGCTTCTTACACTGTGTCAAGATCCAGAATTTCGGATGCCACAGCATCTGTGCTCCACGCCTCCAGTGAATCCTGTGAGGATGCTGTCTTCCTATCCCCCCTCAGTTGGCCCCATTGCTACCTTTTCCCCCTCAGTTCATCAAATGGGCAGGCTTTAGAGAGGGAGAAAGATGTGCTAATAGGAAGCCAACGTCTCTGCATTTTAAATTCAATGTTAGTCAACCAAAATGAATTGAAACGCAGCAGCAGTGGTTTGAGGGTACTAAAAATAAGCCTCAGCATTTGCTGAGTTCTCAGAATTAAAACCACAGGCGGTCAACTTGTTGCTGTTCTTAATAAGGGCTGACTGCTCTGCCCACCAGTCCCTACTGCCAGCAGCCCAAACTATCAGACACCTAACAATGCTGTTTTTATTAGTTGGCAGCAGTCATTAAAGGAAGTGTCATTTCCCTGGGACTAAACCCGACAAAAAAAGATAGCATGTAGCTTCCAAGAGAACACCTACACTGGCCACAGTCACCTTGTGTCTAGATTTGATTAGTGACACGTCCATATCTGCAGTTCCTTTTATGCCTGCCTTCCTGTCCAGTGCTGCATCTCTTCTCTACTCAGAATTTAATTTTTGGAGAATAAATAAAAAGAACCTAACGGGACACCATACATAATACACTCGGCATGTATAATAATACACTCGGCATTCCCACTAGGACTTTAAGACTGTTATCTTTGACCCTTGAGTTCTGTATACCATTCCAAACGTCTTACCAGCCATCCCTTCAGGGTTTCTTATTAGAGTTTTCAGGGAGCAAAGGGGTAGTGGAACTGTACCTAATGCATCATTCTGATTAGAAACCTGTCATGTTCAGAAACCAGAGGGGTGCCTCCATTGATTCTTACGCGTTTACATTCATTATCAGTTTTTTTCTGTTCAATTAGACCTGCTGATCTACCATAGAAAAGCTGAAAGCCCTTCTTTCACCCAGCCACATTTAACACAGAAAAAAAAAAAAATTGGAAGCCTTGAAAGTAAAATTACAGCGTAGGATAAGAACATGTCTAGAGCCCCCACCGATCCCCTTCCTCGTACACTCATAATCTCTCTGTCTGTCTCTGTGTCTGTCTATGTCTCTGACTCTCTCTCTCTGACTCTCTCTCTCTCTCTCTCTCTCTCTCTCTCTCTCCACACACACACACACACACACACACACACACACACACACACACACACACACACACACACACACATTGTAAACACGCCAGGAGTCAGAGAGGCTGAGCTCGACCTCCATTCCATTATCCCACTTCAGTCAGAGGAGAAAGGCACATTTTCCTCCTGGCTGCTCTCTCAAACCCATGCCCCAAGCAGTGTCTCCAAGGAGCTAATTTCTGAAACAAACAAAGAAATCCGAATCTGCAAGGAGCTAGGGTTTGCACCCTTCTTTGGCTCTAGGTATCCAGGGTAGCAGGCGCTAAGGCAGACAGGTCCGGAGCCCAGCTGTGCCCTCACCTTCCCAGCGCATTCTGCCCCTGTTCCAGCTGTGTATAAAGTGCAAAGCTGCTGGCAGCTACTGTTCGCCCGGAGCCCCAGACTCCTGGTCCGCACGCCTAGGACACCACGGAGTCCCACCTCTACGCTGTCACGGTCAGACGCAGAGGTGCTGACCACCTTAACAAGTGTCCCGGGGACACTCGTGTCCCGCGCCAAGCTCTCCTAGAGCGGGCGGGATGGCCACAGGTAGACTCTCCATCCCAGCACTGGGCGACCGCGCGCTGAAACTCACCGGAGGACACGGAGGAGCCGGACAGACTAGAGTTGCTGGAGGCTGCCATCTCGGCGCCGCGCGTCGCCGCTCGCTCAGTCCCAGTGCGGGCGGCGTCGCCGCTGCCCTCGGCCGGCTGCTCTCAGCCCGCGCGGCCCCCGGCCCATGGCAAAGTCCTGGGGACGCGCGGGAAGCACCGGCCTCCGGACTCTGCCTGCACTTCCTGCTCCGCCAGATGACGCGCTGCCGCCGCCGCTATTTATTTGTGCTCGCTGTCCCCCTCGGCGCCTAGGCGCGCTCCGCTGCGGGCGTCGGGGTGGCAGGGGCGCAGCGAGGCCGAGGCGGCCGGCCAGAAGGATGGGACCACCGCTCTCAGCGTCCCCGCTGTTTCCGCCGCGGGACCGCTCCCTGCGAGTGACTGGAACCTGGGCGCCCCTCGGCTCCCGGCACCGACTCTAGGGATCCCGCCTCCGCCGCCGCACTTCGAGCGGCCCGGGCAAAGGCGGGGGAGACGGATAGACAGCCACCTCCCCCTTCTCCCTCCTCCCCAACTCAGCTCGTGCGCGCACACAAAGGAAGGAGAGGAACGCCGGCGCTCCGGGCTGAATCAGCTCCGCCGGCTTGACAGCTCCTGCACCCCTGGCTGCAGGGGGAGGCTGTGGACCAAGGGGTGGGGACCATCAAGACTCCAAGCCTGCCCCGAGGTGTTGGGCACGCCGCCAGGGACGCGCCGCGGGCCAAAGCAGCAGTGTACAGCGCTGCTTCCTGAATTAGAAGGGGATGGAGGGGTCGTAGGAGGAAGGTGGTGGGACCGGCAGCAAGCTCTAGGCTCTAGAGCAGCCACACAGCGCGGGGATAGGGTGCGGGGAGGAGGGGGGCTTCTAGTAGGCGAAGGCAAGGTCTTTGAGGATTAGCTACAGGGTAGGAGCAGGCCAGGATGCCACCGAGGCTGGGGGAGGGCCCTTTCCACCACCCTCCAATTTGTCCTTTGTTGGTCAGGAAAGGAAGGTCCCTGCCTTGCCAAAAGAAGTGTCTCCTAAAGCACTCAGGGAGCCAGCCGATCTGGCTACACTTAAGTACCCCAGTCACTGGCAGGGACCATGCCCCAAAAGTCCACTATGCTTCTGAGACTGGTGTTAAAAGAAATAGAGACATCCCAAAGGTGGCATCGGTCTTACACAAAGAAAGTGGTCCTGTGCCCCTTGGTAGGATCCTCACAAAAGACTAAGACTCTGCAGCAGGTGCAACTGAATCCTTTAAGGATAAGCAATTGCCTAGGTGTATGAGAGAAAGGGACTGGAGCCGATGTGTGCCATCCTCCTATATTTAAACCTAAATTAATTTCACTGGAAGGAAATGTCATGCAGATACATATATTTTTTAAAATCCGTTTCACGCTACCAGCAGGGTAATCGGTCCTTTCATTCCTAAAGCTACAGAAAACTGTGAAATTTGAGCAGAAATTGTTAGATCAAAGGGAAAAAAAGCAAACATTAAAGGAATGAAAGTACTCTCATTATAGAGCAAAACGGAAAGTACTCGCATTGGGACCAGCACGATTTTGAAAAACATGGCTAAAAAGGACATAGCCCATTTGGAAATTATCAGGAGTGACTCAGGAACAGCAGTCAGGTCCTGGGGGTCTCCACATCCGCAGGAGACCTCATGTACAGTGAATAATAAATGTTAAATGATCATGATATGCACGCATGTCACATTTTCTACTTGATTTAAAGTATATTTTAAATCCCCCCAGGATACCATCCCAGTGAGACTGCCCAACAAAGTGCCCGCACCCACTTTTGTTTGTTGATTAGTTTAAAGGGGGAAAGGATCTCTAGCTGAAAGCCTGTGGGCCAGTTCAGCTACACTGAGCATTATCTTCCTGGACTCCATTTACAGGGCTCATAACACAGATGTGCCTGGGACAACTAGACTCAGGTACTGCCAAGTCTCCCCATCCCACCCACTTTTGGACGGCAGTGCAACCTTGAAGTGACCTTACCTGGATCCCTATGGGGCCATATACTTACCCAGCATTCTCTGACCACTCTGAGAATGGAACTTCTTGGACACCCAGAGTTCAAGACATGACACGACATTTGGTTGTCTGACGAGTACTTTACAGAGCCCTCTGGAGCTTTAGATGGTGGACATGTCTATGTCACTGGGCATTGAAGAAAACCATCATCTCCGTTTAAACGAGGATGTCAGCAAATGGCTTATAGTTCTGTTTCCCCACTTCCATTCCACCACTGATGGTATGGAATATTGTTAAGCCTGAGCAAGATACTAATTCTGAAGCCATATTGTGCCATTCCTAAAGACTGTATTCCAGAAGAGATTGTAAATTGTTTAGCTGGAAGATGGAACCAATTGTTTGAAAAATATTTTCTTACTCTCCTAGAGAAAACTAATCAGTTGTGACTTATTTACTGGGGGAACGTCTCACCTGTGGCCCAAACTTTCTATCTTTTTTTCTTGATGTCCCAAGTTGAGCAGTAAGTGATGGACTTAATTATTTATCGTAAACCTCACAGAACGTCCGGTTCTATTTGTGCAGATTATAATATTTGCCTTCACAGAACTTTGGCAACAAAAGCAAAAGTGTGTGGGTTGGAGAGATGGCCAAGCATTAAGAACACCTGTTGTTCTCGAAGAGGACCTGGGTTGAGGCCCTAGCATCCTTAACTCCAGTTCCAGGTGATCCAACACCCTCTTCTGAATGCTCTGGGTACCAGGAACCCACGTGGTATACATAGGTGGTGGTTTGAATAGGCATGACCCAGATAGACTCATGTGCTTGATTGCTTGGCCATAGGGAGTAGCACTATTAGGAGGTGTGGTCTTATGGGAGGAGATGTGGCCTTGTTAGAAGTCTGTCACTGTGGAGGTGGGCTTTAGGGTATCCTATGCCCAAACTCCATCCAGTGTGCAATCCAGTCTCCTCCTTGCTGCCTGCAGATCAAGATGTAGAACTCTTAGCTCCTCCAGCACTTTGTCTGCCTGCATGCCACCACATTCCCTGCCACGACAATAATGGATTAAATCTATGAAACTGTAAGCCAGCCCCAATTAAATGTTTTCTTTTATAAGAGTTGCCTTGGTTATGGTGTCTTTTCACAGCAATGAAATCCAAACTAAAACAAGATGCAAACATGTAGGCAAGACATATAGGTAAAATAATAAAATAAATATTTTTAAAAGCAAAGTATGGCCCAATGGTTATCTTCATTACTCCAAATAGATGAAGGGATAAACAGGCTCTCACTGTGAAGGCACTACCACCAGGTTAAAAACAGCACAGTACAAAGGTAGAAAGGAGGCCTTCTGGGAGGCCCAGCTTGTGATACAGACAGATGGAGGCCTGGAGTCTGTTGTTTTGAAGAACAAACATAAAGTACCAGTTTCTGGACTGACATCCGGAAGTTGATGGTTCATTGGGACTGCTGAAAGTTAATCAGCAGAGAAAACATAGCTGTTCCTGGTTAAGATCCACTTTCTCCAGTTCAAAGGCCAAGGGCTTGGGTCTCCCTACCAGATGTTTCAGACTGTAAATTAACATGCAGGACCTGACACAAAGTGCTATGTCTCTCAGTCAGTAGGTACAGGAACCCTTGGTGGTGGTGGGCTTTCTGACATGCTTCCCCAAGGGAAATAATAAAACCTTCATTTGTGCATTTAATTCACTTCTGAATGGTAGTACACAATTCTGTATCAGCGTTATAGAGATCTGAGATTTGTTAAAATCTAACGCCATCTGGTACAATTTTCTTAAATACTGCATCTAGCTCCAAATGATAAAGGATCTATGGTAAAAGGGCTCAGTAATGTGCTCTGACATAGAATTTAAAATTGCCATTTTGCTTTAACTTAGCACTCACCTACTATCTTTTCATATTTTTATATTTATTTGGTGTGTATTTATGTATGTGTATATGCACATGTTTATATGTGTTTGCATGTATATGTCTGTGTTTATATGTAAGTGCATATGTGTACACATGTGTTTATATGTGTATACATGTGTGTGAGTGTGTGTGTGTGTCCACATACATGCTTGCACATGAGGACAACTTGCAGGAGTCAGGTTTCCTCCTTATAATATGTAGATTCAGGAATTGAACTCAGACCCAAGTCCTCAGGCTTGAAGACAAATGCCCTTACTCACTGAGCTATAATTTTTGCATGGATTTCATCACCAAATCAGAAATTTATGAAGCAAGCTGACCTGCCGCCTAGGTCACTGGGGATGTCAAACCTGGGCATCCCTTCAGAACAGGGCCCTACCTTTAAAACCTTCCTGTTTGCTTCCCCTTTCTAACTGTACTTCCTGTTGTCTCCTTCTCAGCTGTGACCTATTCTCTTTGTGCCCTGTGTACCTAGGAGCTGTTAACACTAGTCTCTGTCTGGGTCCTTCCTGTTGGCCAGCGGAGCTGTGGTCAGAGTTCACCAGAAGGCATTTTGTCCAGAGAATCTTCTCTTTTCCCAGCCAGCTTTTCAGTGGAATGCTCCCACTCAACTGTACTCCCTACCAGCAGATCTCAGTTTTGTCTTGTCTTAATGGTCTTGCTGAATGTGGTGACAGTTCTCTCTCCCTCATCATTAAAAGGTTCTTGGAGGGGGTGGGGAAGGGGGGGGGAATGGGCAGATGTTACTTGTCAAGCCTTTGTGTAATTTACCATGCCATGCACACAGTAGGTCATCAAGAGATATCTTCTGAATACATGAGCAAAGAATTGAATGGCTTTTCTCCTGGGGGGGGGGGCTGTGATCACTGAGTGATGAACAACACCTCTGGGGCACAAAGGGCAGTAGACAGGTATGTGAGAACATTCCAGCCTTGAAGAAGAGCAACTGAAATAGCAAAAGAGCAACATGTTTACAGCCTGTGGCTTGTCTACCCATCAGCCGGGGACTGTTGTCGCTCCTGTTAGTTATTGCTTTCAAGGTACTCTTACATTACTATAATCTGTTATTTTATTGTAGCGTTCCTTTGAAGCTTGAAGGCAGGCAAAACACACCACAGAGTGGATGTACTGGGTGCGCAGGGCTGCCTTCAGCGTTCCTTTGGGGTGTTTCTCCGAGAAGGTCATTTCCTTTCCTTGTGCTAAACACAGAATGAAATATTCCTTACTTGCAAGATTAATCCAGTGGTCTGCGTTCACGGGAGAATTGTGGGGCTGTTTGTCAAGCAGCTCTAAATATTTTATGGCAAATTACTCTGACCTGAAAAGTGGCCCCTTTGCTGTCAATTCCTCATCATCAATATCATTGCTGGGAGAACTATTTCCCTTTGTAGTTCAAGCCGTTTCCCATATAAGATGCCTAACCCTGCTAGAAGCACTGGCTCTTCTCTGAGAGCACGAGGTAAACTAGAGGCAGATGCCGATAGCCTGCGGTGGCCTTAGAAGGCGCACGGAGCACCCAGCTGGCTTCCAGGGAAGGTAGCTGCCCAACCAGGGAACAAAGGGGAGTCCACACCTGGGGTACAGACAAAGAGAGACCGCCTGCAAACCCAATTGCCACTGCAAATCGCCAGCTGCTGGAGACCCCTAGTGGAGATCCGCACGCTGCAGGCACAGATGTTCCTGAAACTTGGTGCTGAGCCGTGAAGGCAATGCCTCCAGCATTCAGTATGGCCACTTTGCAGGCCAGAGAGCAGTACACACACACACACACACACACACACACACACACACACACACACACA